>PVLD010012640.1:0-14492 GCA_004027595.1 Dinomys branickii | reverse complement strand
GTAGTTTGGTATTTCCTTTAAAGTTTTTGTGTTAACTAATGTGAAGATAACATTATGTAATACAACATCCAGTGCTAATTCCCTACTATATTCTGTATAATTTTGTATTTTTGGTATTGTTTATGGCTTATTCTGGTTCATATGTCTCCATTCTTTTGTCTTTAAAATAAAAAAAAAAAAGAAAATATACTTGGGCCAGGCATGGTGGCGTACGCCTGTTATCCCAGCACTCGGGAGGCTGACGCAGGAGGATCGTTGGGAGTCTGAGACCAGCCTGGGCTATGAACGCATAGCGAGACCTTGTCTCAAAATGGCCAAAAACAAAGAAAATATACTTGGTTATTTCTGATCTCATATTTTTCTTTTTCTGAGACAGTTTTTCTATGTAGCCCATGATGGTCTAGAACTTATGATAATCCTCTTGCCTCAGCCTCCCAAGTGGTGGAATTACAAGTGCGCACCATGACCCCTGGCTCTTCATACTTTTTTCTTTTTTGAGACAAGCTCTCACTATGTAGTTAGGCTGGCCTTGAACTCACTATGTAACCCAGGTAGAGTGGTCCTCTTTGAGTGCTAGGATAACAGGTGTGTCCTACCATACCCAGCTTTAAAGTGCATCTATTTTTTTTTCTTTTTTTTGGTACTGGAAATCGAACTCAGGGCTTCATGCTTGCCAAGCAGGTGCTGCGCTGCTGAGCTATATCCTGGCCCAGGGCATCTATTTATAAAACTCTTCATGAGTACGTCATAATTTGTAGCTCCTCATAAAAGTCATAAACATGACCATATGCTGTATGTATAAAGAACACATATAACACAGTATCTTACTGTAAACAGAGTATGGCTCTAAAATCAGTGAGTCAGGAGGCTGGATGGTACATGTGAAAATGTCATGAATATTTCATTTTTGGAGCAGTGACTGAATGAATGTCCGGAAAAGCAGGGCAAGTAGACTGTCCAAGAGGACGGAACTCAGCATCCCCAAGATCTCTGGTGGACTGCCGCTACAGCATTCCTGTTAGGTCACCTTCCTCACCACTGCGCACCCAGGAAGAGGGGGCCAGCGTCTGGGCTCACGAGTATAATCTTTTTGTTAGTTATCACTGTTAATATATACCAGTACTTATTAATCTACAAACTTACTTTATGTGAAATAATCTCTATGTTTTCCTAGCTCTGAGTAGAATCCTGGGATCTTTCCTTGTTCTAGCTATTTCACCCTAATATGGTCATACTTCCTGTAGTCTTAAAATCAATCAAATAGAAACTTCTATAAATGCAAATTATGACTTATCACTAGATTTCATGAAGTTTTGTCCAAACAAGGCATTATTTTAACACAAGCCCCTTCCAAGTTTAAATTCTTTTCTTTTTTTTTTTGGTACCGGGAATCAAACTCAGGACCTTGTGCACGCCAGGCAGGTGCTTATGCCGCTGAGCTATATCCCCGGCCCACAAGTTCAAATTCTTAAGTTTTTCCCAGTCCTTTTTGTTTTTTTTTTGCTCTGAAATTGTCTACAATTCCCGACTGTCAAGCATGTTTCCATTTACTGTAAATTGGCAACTGCTGTCCTGTACTCTAGGCCTGTTTTTTTTTTTTTAGACAAGGTTCTGTTATGTAGTTCAGACTGGCCTTGAACTTGTGGAAGTCCTCCTGCGTCAGCCTTGCTAGTGGGTTACAGGCATGCACTACTGTGCCTGGCTCCTGTTCAATTTTTTAAATGTCAGATGCTTAAACCATGAAATGTCTTCGTGCTTACTCAGATATTCAGAGATCTGAGAGTTTTATTTTTAAAGAGCTACTTAAAATATATGACTTTTATTACAGATTTCACATATGTAGTAAACATTGGTCATAAGTAA
Source organism: Dinomys branickii (assembly GCA_004027595.1). Lineage (NCBI taxonomy): Eukaryota > Metazoa > Chordata > Mammalia > Rodentia > Dinomyidae > Dinomys > Dinomys branickii. The sequence continues at coordinate 12,629 of PVLD010012640.1, read as the reverse complement.
TCCTTTTCAAGGAGGGCCTTCAATACATGTATCCAATTGCTGTTAAGCTTACTATTGTCTCAGATGCTGTAGAAGTTACTGTTTTAGCAATTTCCTAATTCTCTGCAGTGTTTGATTTTTTGGGGATTTTCAGAGTCCACATTTCCTATGGGATAGATTAAGGTATACAAGATTTTATACGGATAATATTTTTCCTAACTTTCTTTACTGCAATCACTACACTCTGACATTTTCTTCACCTCTGCAGTTGTCAGCACCCCCTTCTCTTGTAAGAGTTGCTCACTGTTGAACAAGCTACAACCTAGGACTGAAAGCACTCCTACAATCATGAGAGCTACAGTATTTTTCTGCAATATGGATTTTTTTCTTTTGGTAAGGGTTGAGTGACAACTCAAGGTCTTCCTACATTTATTACACTCATATAGCCTCTCATAATTATTTCATTATAATGTTTCTTTTCAGTGAGAATTTTCCTTAAATGAGTGCCAAAGACTTTGTTATATTAATTATATTTAAAGTTGCCTCTCTCCAAAATCAATCATGTTGAAAAAGGTGTGTTTGACAATCTCTATCATAACTATAAAGACTTAAAAATAATAACGATGAATAATTCCAGCATTAGATATAAAGAGAAATAAACAGATACACACCAAAAAGACATAACAAAGAATATTTATAGCAATACTTTAACACAAAATTATAAAAATACAAATACCCATCTATAGGATAAATAGCAGTACATTCTTAAATGGAATAATATAGAAAATGAACACACTACTGCCATGTGCAATAATGTACTAATCTTTAAAATGTTCAGTGAAATAAAGGACAGAAAAGAATTCATGATGTATGTTAAAAAATATATAAAGTTTAAAAACATGCAAAAACTACAAGTCAGGAGTAGTCATCTTTGGGGAAGGAACAACTGATTACACTTTATTATACACAATGCAATGAGGATTAGAGTTCATAGCTTGTTTTTCTCTTATAGAGCTTAATTCTGATAATTTTGTAACTTTTGCATGAATACATTATATAAATTTTTTTAAAAAATGCATTTGAGTCAGCAGGAGCAGCTAAACACAAGCTTTATAGATGACTGAGTTCAATAACGATCATATTCTTTACTATGCTTGGAAACAATAAATAGTTACGTAGTGTGAGACTTTAATAACTATTACTATGTTTGTGATTAAAATCACATGGACGTGTTTAAGCATGCTTTTCTTTCTAAAACTGAATGATTACAATAGCTTGGAAGGAGTTCACAAAGAAATCACTTCATCTATTACATTTCCAAGTTTTCTCCCTTATGAGTTCTCTGATGGACAATCAGATTTCTCTTATAACTGAAGGATTTACCACACTCACTACAAACATAAGGTTTTTCACCTGTGTGAGTTCTTTGATGAACTATCAGATTTGTCTTCTGTCGGAAACACTTTCCACATTCATTACATTTATATGGTTTCTCTCCCGTGTGAGTTCTTTGATGATGAATCAGATATGACTTCCTGCTAAAGGCTTTCCCGCACTGAGGACATTCATAGGATTTTTGCCCCGTATGTATTTTCTGATGTACTGTGAGGGTTGCCTTCTGGCGAAAGGACTTCCCACATTCATTACAGATGTAGGGTTTCTCCCCTGTGTGAATTCTCTGGTGTAGATTGAGATTTGTCTTTTGACTGAACGATTTCCCACATTCATTACATTCATAGGGTTTTTCTCCTGTATGAGTTCTGTGGTGATCAATGAGGTATGACTTCATCCTGAAGGCTTTCCCACAGTGAGGACATTCATAAGATTTCTCTCCTGTGTGTGTTCTCTGATGGGCCACAAGGGTTGTCTTTTGGCGGAAGGACTTTCCACACTCACTACAAATATAGGGTTTCTCCTCGTTATGGGTTTTCTCATGAAGAGCGAGAGTTGTCTTCTGAGAGAAGGATTTTCCACATTCACTACAAATATAAGGTTTCTCTCCTGTATGAGTCCTCTGGTGTACAGTAAGGTTTGCCTTCTGGTGAAAGGACTTCCCACATTCTTTGCAAATATAAGGTTTCTCCCCTGTATGAATTCTTTGATGTAAAGAGAGAGTTGTCTTCTGGCGGAAGGACTTCCCACAATCATTACACACATATGGTCTCTCTCCTGTGTGTGTTCTCTGATGACGAATGAGGTGTGACTTCAATCTGAAAGCATTCCTACACTGTGGACACTCATAGGACTTCTCCCCTGTGTGTGTTCTCTGATGATCAGTGAGGGCTGTCTTTAGACGAAAGGACTTACCACATTCATTACAAACAAAGGGCTTCTCTCCTGTGTGAGTTCTTTGATGGTCAATGAGATATGACTTCCTTCTAAATGCATTTCCACACTCATGACATTGATAGGGTTTTTCTTCTGTGTGAATTCCCTGATGAAGTATTAATACTGACTTCCTGCAGAAAGATTTCCCACATTCAGTGCACATATGTTTTTTTTCAATATTGCTTGCTCTTCTCTTTTTATTATATATAGATGGGTTTTCCGCTCTACATACTCTATTAGGTGTAATTAAGCCTCCCTTTTTAAGGAATAGCTTTTCATAGTCATTATATGCAAATGACTGTGTTGGAGTTACCATCTTCTCATAATGCATAATCATATCACTGTGAAGAAAAACTCTACCACTTTGATTACAGGATTTTATTTCAGGTTGAGCTGTTTCTTGCTTAGTATTAAGGAATGATTTCCCATATTCATTATATTCATTAAGTCTTTTTCTTGCAGGACTTAGATTACCGATTATTAATTCTGAGACATTTTCCAAAGTCTTCCCCTGAGTGTCACATGTAGGAGGTAGAAGTTTTGGATTAACAGCCTTTCTGACTAGGGTAAACGTCTTCTCATATACACTACTCTTCTGCCTGATAAGGTTTTTGTGGTTGATGCATGCAACTGATCTAGAGTACTTATCTTGGTGTTCCTTGAATTTCATTAAAAAGTCTTCAGCTTTCCAGTTTTCTTCTAGAAAAGAATTAATAAGTTTGTCAACTCTGACACATTTGTTGGGGAAAGAAATTATACAAGAATCTAGCATATGAGGCTTTTAAAACAGACCCAGGACAAATTAAACCCTACCTGCTAGACAAGTAACAAAGAATCTAAACAAAACTGCTCTAGTGTGGGAAAGAACATAAAAAATAAAAGAAACAACAGTTTTCTTGAGACAGGGTCTTGCTATGTACTAGTTTAGGCTAGTCTTGAACACACTATGTAGCCCAGGTTGGCCTTGAACTTGCAGCAATTCTTATATCTCAGCCTCTTGAGTGCTGGGATTACAGGCAAGCACTGCAGTATTGGGAAATGAATCCAGGGCGTTCACAGTGAGTTACATCCCCAGTCCCTTTTTTATTTTTAATTTTAAGACAGGGTCTCTCTAACTGCTAAGTTACTAGGGCCAGGCTCAAACTTGCAGTCTTCCTGCCTCATTCTCCCAGGGTGCTGGTATTACAGCCATGCGCCACCATGTCTGCTTCTAATACCTTGTGGGCCTTAAAGAACTTCAAAGTTAGGACCGGGATATAGTTAAGTGGCTCAGTGCCTGTCTTGCAAATGCAGTCTTGAGTTCGATTCCCAGTACCAAAGAGGGGGGAAGAACTTCAAAGTAAAACAAGCCAAGAAGTTACAGAATGGTGGAAGGGGACTGACGGGTAGAAGAGCAGACTGAAAGACAGTGAAGTGACCCTATCAAGGGCATTAAGCTGTATCATGGAAAAAGATGTAAAGAAATGTCTGTTCAGCGAAAAATACTAGAGAAAGGATTATTTTTGCAAGACACAGATCATGTACACTCTTATACATGCATCCCTGGATTACTGTTGTAAATCCAGGGATGCATGATCGTTGTTCCAACTATTTCTCTTTTCCATGTAGCTGTCATTGGCTAACTAATCTTTTAAAGTACTAACTTCTTTGTCTTTAGAAAAAAAATCGTATAATCTAGTTTCTAATCTTTCAAATAGCTGGGAATCATTTTCTCATATAATAAGAGAACTAGGGAAATATTTCTAAGTAGAAATGTAAAACTGGAGTATATTCCATTACTGTATTTAGACTGCTACTAGGTTGATTCTTTTAGTTATTCAATTATAAAATTCTTGTACCAACTGCAACTATTCTTTTTATTATTTATTTATTTAGTCTTCTTGAGACAGGGTCTCACTATGCAGTTCAGGCTGGACTTGTGCTCGCTTTGTAGCCCAGGTTGGTTTCAAACTCACAATGATCCTCCTGCCTCAGCCTCCTGAGTGCTTGGATTATTGACATGCGCCACCATGCCAGGCAACTATTCTTTTTAGATGCTAACTTATTTTTCAGGATTAAGGAAAGACAAGTTCAAATCATTCTCCAATGCATTTAGTATTACTTTACTCTAGTTTTTCATATGATGGAACAGAAAGACCAGATTGTTCAATTTAAGGGAACAATGTAAAGCTACATTCACAACTATTTCTTTCAGATTTACTTTTTATATTTGTAGTTTTTAGAGTTGACCACAAATTTGACAAATCTCATGCATAAAACAGAGTTTTCACTTCAGCCAGGGTAAGTTATTTCCCTAGAAAGACCTAATTATAAGCTTATAATGGTATTTTTAATCAGTTAACTTCAGTCTTATTTCTATTCATGTTTAGATTGTTCAAGGAAATCCTACTGCCCTATGATTTTAACCCCCCCCCCTTACAGGTCTACTTCTTTAAAATTTGAATATAATTATGGTCTAGAAAACTCAGTTTACCAGTTTTTGTTTTGTTTTGTTTTGTGGTTTGGGGATTGAACCCAGAGCCATTGCACTGTGCTATTCCTAGCTCATGTAATGATTTATTTTGAGATAGGGTCTCAATAAGTTGCCTACATGGGATTTGAACTTATGATCTGCCTTATCTCCACAAGTGCTGGAGAATGTGCCACTGTTTCCAGCTGTAACAAGTCTTTTAACAGTCTTGTACTTTGTCATAAATATTTCATGAAAAATGCAGACTTCATAGTAATCCTTCTTCATAGAAAAGAATGCTTTATTTTTATCTTTTTTTAATGCTTCTGAATTTACATTATTACTGTGTATCCAAGACAGGTGGCATTCAGGGCCAGCATGGGAAACTTAGCAAGAGTTATCTCAAAATAAAGTAAAAGGGCTGTGGATCTTGTCCAGTTACGGTAGAGTGCTTCCCTATCATGCTTCAGTTCCTGGGTTCAATCCTCAGTTAAAAAAGAATTCTATGATATATACAAAAATTGTTGAGCTGGGCATGGTGGCACACGCTTGTAATCCCAGCACTTAGGAGGCTGAGGCAGGAGGATCGTTGTGAGTTTGAGGCCAACCTGGGCTACAAAGTGAGCTCAAGGCCAGCCTGAACAGCATAGTGAGACCCTATCTCAAAAAGACCAAAAAAAAAAAAAAGAAAAATTGTGTATGTTTGTAGTATTATTAATACCCTATATTACTATACTATGAAGTAATACCAATAGGCAGCACAGGAATTCAGAAAAATGAGAAGTAAATATGTGAATTACTGAAGGAAGACTAGAAGATAATGCTGGAGAATGCTAGGAAAAAAAGAGGAAATTAGCAAGGATTTTCTACAAGAGAAAGCTAAAAAGATTAGGTAAATAATTATAGCAGTTTCAAAAAGAAGAAAAACTTCAATTTCAACAAGTAATTCTGTATCTTGTTAGGAAAGTAACAATATAAATTCAATAAATTAGGATAAAATTTATAACAAAGCCAAACTGGACTTACAGCAATGAAAAGATGAACTAAAAGTTTTCCTAAAAATAAAAATTTCATTTGATGCCACTATTCCCCTTCTAAGTATCTTCCGCAAAGAATTAAAGACATCATATTACAGGGATACACGCATACCCATGTTTACAACAGCACAATTTATAATAGCTGAATCTTAGAAGTACCCTATATGACCATTACCAGACAAATGGATAAAGAAAATATGGTATTTATATACTCGGCCATAAAGAAAGACAAACTTGAGGCATTCATAGGTAAATGGATGAAACTTAACACCATAAAATTAAGTGAAATAAGTAAGACACACAAGCTTAAACATCTCATGGTTTCTCTTAGATGAGAAACTTAAGAGCAAAACCGAAGAAGATAAATAGGAAGCAGGAAGATGCTTTTTAACATGCTTTTTTTTTTTTTGGTCTTTTTGAGACAGGGTCTCGTTATGCGGTTCAGGCTGGCCTTGAGCTCACTTTGTAGCCCAGGCTGGTCTCGAACTTGCAGCGACCCTCCTGCCTCAGCCTCTGGAGTGCTGGGGATTACAGGCGTGCGCAACCACGCGCGGCAGGAAGATCCTTTTTAAATGGCTAGGGGAACAAGAGATGGAGGGAGGACATAAAGAAGGGAAGACAAAGGAATTGAAAGAGAAGAACTGATGCGGGGAGAAATGAAGCAGAGCTTTTGCAAGTGAGGAGAGGACCAAGAGTTGGAAGGAGAGGGGAGGGAGGAGAAGGGGAGGGGACAAAAACAAGGGGGAGAAAAAGAGAATGTGTTATGTACATGTACCAGCACTCCACAGGATAGTACTCATTACACACTGCAAATGTGTACTACTAAAACTCTTCTTTCTTTCTTTCTTTTTAGTAGTACACATTTGCAGTGTATAATGATTACTGTTCTGTGGAGTGCTGGTACATGTACATAATACATGGCAAAAGATTTCATAGGCTGATCAATATAATTGGGTTGTTTTGGTACCAGGAATTGAACTCAGGACCTTGCGCTTGCCAGGCAGGTGCTTATGCCACTGATCAATACAATTATGAATAAATCCACAAGAATGATAACAAATTCAGACTAAAATCACGGTAGTAACAACATAATTTAGAAATAGACAGTGAGAAAGAATTTAAGAGCTGAGAAAGTAATTTTCATTTCTGACATACTGTCACAAAGTACGTAAGAACAGATGATACTTCTGAGGGCCTACAGTGGACGTGGGAGGAATGTGCTGAATATGCTGATATTAGACCATCTACACCTAGCATAGCTGAAGGGCTGAGAATGGATGTTATTATCATAATTAAAAGGTTGACCCCTTGAAGATAAATTAGAGAATTAAGTCTAAGAGTACAAGCCGGGCATGGTGGTGGGTCCGTGATACCAGCACGGGGGGCATAAAGGCAGGAAAACGGCTGAGGTTCAAGGCCGGGCCAGGCTACACAGTGAGTCCAGGGCCGGCTGAACTGCACAGTGAGACCCTGCCTCAACCCCTACCCCCAAACAACTAAGAGCACAGTGAAAGAATGTTTTTTAAAATTACATTATTTTGGTTAAGCACTGTTCGGGCAATAAGGCCACAGTGGTGAAGAAAGCACTGAGCTCATAATAAGCACTTAAGGGCTCAGGGTCAGAACGCGACAGTGTTACTTATCCAAACCAGGAGTTGATTTAAGGTGATCAGCACTAAAAATGATGCCCAAAGGCTTCATGGGGAGAAAATGGTATAAAAAAAGTAAAAATAAAGAAATCTTTAATTTTTATGAATATTATATTAAAAAAAGAATCTCTGATAGGAATCACAATGGACTGAGATTGCTAGAAAAAGGACATAAATTGAGAGAAAGATCTGAAAGTTTACAGTATATTTTGAGTAAGCTTTGGGAAATATCTTTGGTAATACAAAGCAAACTATAAACGTCTGAATTTAAAGAGAATAACTGTAAGTTTTTTTTTTTTTTCTTTTTGAGGCAGGATCTCGCTATGCAGTTCAGACTGGCCTGGAGCTCACTTTGCAGCCCAGGCTGGTCTTGAACTCGCAATGATCCTCCTGCCTCAGCCTCCCAAGTGCTGGGATTATGGGTGTGTGCCACCATGCAGAGCTTGTTGTTTGTTATTTATTTAGGTACTGGGAATCGAACTCAGGACCTTGCGCTTACCAGGCAGGCACTCGCTTATGCCACTGAGCTATATCCCTGGCCCTTGTTTGTTTTTTAAAGAAAGAAATCTTGCTATATTCCCTAGACAGGCCTCAAACTGCTGGTCTCTTAAAAAAAACACTCCAAATGTACTACCTACCACCTGATTCCTTTAAAATTTACTTTCTACTAGTTTCCATCTGCCTGGCCTGGAAGTCAAAAACTCACTTAAGCAGGCATGATCTGCAGATGATGTCCATGGCTCTTCTCCCTGTTCCAATTTGAGGATCACATCAGGCTTGGTCATGTCACACTCTGATAAGGGAAAAGAAGACTTAACTTGGTTGGGCTTCAATACCTTTGAAAGATGTGTGAGACAGTGGGTAGGCTTGGGAGGGGAAGGGGATATAGTAAGAAGAATCAAGATGTTATGCCCATGTACCAACTTCCCATGATTAACGTAATCACGATGCACTAATACAACTTTAAAAAAGATAAGCAAGGTGTGTGTATGTTTAGGACTGCAAAATAAGATTCTCATTTGTGCTGCACTAAGCTTGGCCCCCTGCACTAGGCACGTGAAGACAGTCACTCTTCTGCTAACCACAAACTATTTATCACCTTTTATCCTTGAGGTTCAAGATTAAACACACTTCAGGCACTTTGCGGAACACTTCCAGAGTTTTCCTCACCCAAAGACATAAGGTGGCAATAGGTTTCCAACATCACATCCATGTACAGAGTCTTCTGAGCGGAATCTAGGTGCTGCCACTCCTCCTGACTGAAGTCCACAGTCACATCTTTGAATGATACTGATCCCTGCAACAGATTAGGATTGTGATCAAATCAGGGTGACCTGACATTGTGGATGGCTTGTTTTTGTTTTGTGGGGACGGCTTTTGACCCTACTTCTTTGTGGCATTATAACTATACAGAGAGACTATCACTTTCCCTACTTTGTATTCATACTGCAGGGGAATCAATATGCAAGGTAGAAATACCTGCTACTGAACTTTTACTTATTTTTTTAGTGACAGGATCTCACTATGCAGTCCAGCCTGGCCTTGAACTCACTACATAGCCCAGGCTGGCCACAAATTTACGGCAATCCTCCTGCCTCAGCCTCCTGAGTGCAGGGACTATAGGCATATACCATCACCCCGGGCCTGAATTTTTTTTTCCTTTTTGAGACAGGGTTTTGCTATACAGTTCAGGCTGGACTTGAACTCACTGTGTAGCCCAGGCTGGCCTCAAACTCACAGCGATCTTCCTGCCTCAGCCTCCCAAATGCTGGGATTATAGGTGTGTACCACACATCTGGCCTGAATTTTTAAAATGTATTCTAAGTACTTCTACAACTGACTAGATCCTAATAAGATTTTATTTACAAAGCCAGGAATCAGGCCTGATTTAGTCCATAGTTTGCCAATTCCTGGCCTTAGAGAAACCCCAAAGAAGAAAGAAAGAGACAGAAAGACAGAGAAAGAAAGTTCATTCTGTTAAGTAAGAGTAAAGATAGAATCATAACAAACTTCTCAATCCAAAAGATACAAGAGGAAGAAAAGGAATTTTAAAAATAATTGAAGAAAAAATAGCAAGATAATGGTATGGTAAAACTCATCTATATGAATAATTACATTAAATGGATTAAAAACTCTATTTGGGATGTGAAGATAACATTGTATAATACAGCATCCAGTGGTCATTCCCTACTATCGTCTCTATAATTTAGTTTTTCTTTTATTGTTTATGTGATAAATAATGCAAAGATATCATTATGTAATACAGCACCCAGTGATAAGTTCCTGCTATCTTCTCTATAATTTTGTATTTCCTGTATTGGTTTTGTGTTATTCTGGTTTATAAGTCTCCATGCTTTTGTCTTTAAAATAAAAAAAAAAAACTCCAATTAGGGTTGAATGTCATATTGGAGGAAAAAATTAAGGCCAAATCATATATTGTCTGCAAGACATCAAGTATAAATATTAAAATATAGCTCAGGTAAAGTAAAAAGGATAGAAAACAGGTGTATCACATTTTTTTGGTACATGACTTCAGGTTTTCTAGGCAAGTTTTATGCCACCGAGCTATATCAGCCCAGTATGTCACATGTTATGGTTTTACTGTGCTTATCTTTTCATTTTTAAAGTTTTATTTATATGTTCATGTATTTATTTTGACATAGGGTCTTGCTATATAATCCAGACTGGATTTGAACTATGTGGGTAAGTCTGGCTTCAAACTTTGTTTGTTTTGAGACAGGGTCTCAACATGTAGCTCAGATTGGCCTTGAACTTGCAGTGATCCTCCTGTCTCACCCTCCATGTGCTGAGATGACAGGTGTGCACTACCACAGGCAGCTGGCTTCAAATCTGAATTGATCCTCCTGTCTCAGCTCCTAGAGTGGTAGGCTTATAGGCATGTACTACCATGGCCAGCCAAACTTAATTGTCTTTTTTTTTGTGGTTCTGGGGACCAAATTCATTGCATATGCTAAGCAAGTGCTCAACCAATGAGCCACACCCTAGATCCTCGATGTGTTTAAAATTCATGTGTTGTTGATACCAGGCATGATGGTATGTATCTGTAATGCCAGCAGGCTAGAGGTTGAGGTAAGAGGATCACAAACTCAAATCCAGCCTGGGTAATTTAGTAACTAGTGAGATTATGTCTTTAAAAAAAAAAAGGCAGGGATGGCGTTGTGGAATAAGGAGTAGGAGTGTAGCTCAGTGTGAAGGCCCTGGGTTCAACCTCCAATACTGTTAAAAAAATTCGTGTGTTGTCTAAGTGATGCTATTAAAATATGGGGCCTTTAAGAGGTGATGATGAGGGCTCACTCCCCAGTGATTGGGAAACCTTGTAGAAGAGGCTTCTTGCCAGGCTGAGGATATAGATCAGTGGCACAGCGCCTGCCTGATAGGCACGAGGTCCTGAGTTTGACTCTAGTACCAAAAAAAAAAAACGAGGCTTCCTGCCCTGTGACCTCCTGGCATCTGTACCTCCCACCAGATGAGTGCACCGTTTTCTCCCTTGGTGGATATAAGCATCAAGGCAGCGTCTTGGAAGCAAACAGCAGCCTCATCAGATAACCAAACCTGGCAGCGGCTCGAGTTTGAACCTCTTAGTCTCCAGAACCATGAGAAAACAAATGTCTGTTCAGATATTCTGTTACAGCAGTACAAATGGGCGAAGACATCATGTAATCATAGGAAAATTTGAACAGCTATAAAAATACTAAATAAATACCTTTCAAGAAGGGGTCAATCCCAAACATGAATGAGCCTAAAGACAGAACATCAAAATACATGTAGTAGAAACTGACAGAAGTGAAAAAATGGACAAGGAAACACCCGCCGCCGCCCATGCAGGCACTGACCACCGAGCTACATGCCTCCTAGTTTTGAGACAGGCTCTCACTAAGTTGCCCAGGATGCCCTTAAACTTGCAAGCCTCTTGGGGGATGGGGATGTAGCTCAGTGGAATAAGTGCCTGCCTGGCAAGTGCAAGGTCCTGAGTTCAATCCCCAGTACCACAAACAAAACAAAACAAAAACTTGCAAGCCTTTTGCCTTAGCCTACCACGTAGCTGGCATTAGAGACATGCACTACTCACTTTCTTCTTTCAGTTACTAGCTATTACAAATACACTGAAATCATTAAGTATATAAAAAATTTACCAACATAACCAATGTTTGACCTGATATTCAGAGATTATACCCGATAATATCAGAATATACATCCCCCCACCCCCTGGTACTGGGTACTGAACCTAGGGCTTTCACATGTCCTCAGCCTTCTTTAATTGTTTATTTTGTGACAAGATCTCACTAAATCTCTAAATTGCTCAGGCTGGGCTTGAACTTGTGATCCTCCTGACTCAGCCACCCAGAGTGGTGGGATTACAGGCATGTGGCACTATACCGTGCTAGAATATACATTCTTTACAAAGGCACACAGAATATTCATGAAGTTAAACTATATTCTGTCCTATAAAAAGTTTCTCTAAACTCACTGAAATTATATATTCTCTGATTATAAAAGAGATAAACTAGAAATCTGTAAGAGAAAACTATCTAGAAATACTCAAATATTTAGAAATTAAACACACTTCTATATCAAAGAAATTAGAAAATATCTTCTTTTCTTTTCCTTTTTTTTTGGGGGGGGCTTCCTATACATTCAGGCTGGCCTTGAACTAACTGTGTAGCCCTAGGCAAGTGTCAAACTTGCAGGAATCGTCCTCCTTTACTCTCCTGGGTGCTAGAATTACTAGCATGCACCACCCGCCTGGCTAAGAACAAACCTAACATCAATGATGTGAATTTCCATTTATAGAAGACAAAAGAAGTTAATTAAACCCAAAGTGTGAAAATGAAAGGAAACAAACAAAAAAATAGAAGGAAACAAAAACCCCAAGATTAATGATTTTTTTTTTTTTTTTTTGGCAGTACTGGGGATTGAACTCAGGACCCTGCGCTTGCTAGGCAGGCGCTTATTCCACTGAGCTATATCCCCAGCTCCCCCAAGATTAATGAAAACAAAAGCTAGTTTTCTGAAAAAATGAAATTGATAAACTGTAGGCAATGGACAAGGAAAGGGACGGACACAAATTAACAACAAGAATGAAAAAGCGGGGGCTGGGGATATAGCTCAGTGGAATAAGCACTTGCCTAGCAAGCGCAGGGTCCTGAGTTCGATCCCCAGTACCAC
>PVLD010012639.1:22996-59381 GCA_004027595.1 Dinomys branickii | reverse complement strand
CTGTATATGGGTCCATACATCTACAATTCGAAGATATCAATGGATAAAGCAACAACAACTGTTGAGACCATATCACCTTGTCTATAGATTAGTTGTGATTGTACTATTTTCTATGATAATGGGTGTCTGTTTGTCAATAGGTTTTTGTACTTTTATGTTTCTAAAATTTAAAAAAAAAATCATAGCTGTCCTAAATTCTTTAGGGATTTTTATCCAAGTTCTTCAGTGGTTTGGCTCAAGTCCTTTGCTTACCATTAACATGGATATTATAGCATTTAACAGAGGAAACGACTGTGGCTTGTCTGGAAAGAATGCCAGCATGACTTGGTACAGACTGAAAAGCAAATACATGTTGCGAATATACTGCACTGTGAAATGACATTGAAATATCAGACTCTAGTAGTTGTAATTGCTGAGCAACTATATGTTCATTAAAAATTAAAATTGAAAAATTGAAAAAGGGTGGCACGTCCCTTCCTGCTCTTGATAGCCAAGACCAAGTCCAATAGACTGTTCTGATTGTAAATGCAAATGAACCTTTCAACCCTGCCTAAGCTGGGAGGAGAATGAATGTCACACGGATGAAATAAAAGAAGAGCTGCTGCGGCACCAGAGCAGAATCCTCAGACTTTACCTAATGCTCATGTTAAGGTATGGGGGTATTTTACAAGGAGAGAACAATGTAACGCAGGACACATACTCTATGATTATTTATAACAGTCACCCAAAGAACGATATACAAGAGCGCAGGAACTCTGTCCACATACTATAGACCAGGAAGCCAGCTAAGAGCCTGGGTCCCACACTAACGTCCTACATGAGTCCAGCTGAAAACCTAGAGCTCATAACAATGCTTCTGACGAGTCCCACTGGAGGCCCAGAGCACATAACAGTATCTCATGCAGGCCTGTTTCACAGATCTGCACTGGAAAGGCCCAAAGGTCAGTGGTGGGATCTCGAAAGTCTATACCAGCGGGATGAAGGATCTGTGCTAGCAGGCTGAGGGATCTGCACTGGAGCCAGGAAGTAATGCTCAGAGTAAGAACCAGAGATCCCCTGAAAGGAACCACAGGCATCCTCAGCAACAGTGAGGTCCCGCGCTCCTCCAGTGACCCAGATGGCCGAGTTCCCATCAGGAAAGCCAATGCAGCAAGCTTCTCCAGGGGACTAGCTGTGCACCTTCTTGCCCTCTGGAGCCAGGAAGCGATGCTCAAAGTGAGGACCAGAGCTCCCCGCAAGAGAACCAAAGCCGTTCTCAGTGCCAACGAGGTCCCGAGCTCCTCGGAGGATGAAAACAGCCACGTTCATCAGGAAAGCCAGCATGACGGGCTCCTCCAAAACAACCAGCAGCTCCCGACAGCCTCCTTGTCCTTCTCCAGTTCTGCCTCGTATGCTGCTGGCAGCAGTCCCCAGGGGGGCCTCCCACGCCCAGCACCACGCTTTCTCAGTTCTGCGGGGGTTACAAGTTGACCACCAGTTATCAATCCAGTACAGCTCACTTCGTTAAGAAAAAGAAAAAAACAGGATAGGTTTTTACGTATGCGGGGGCGATCCCGCTGTTTGGATCCTGTTCTGGGCTGGTCAAGGGAGCAGCAGGGAAAGCGTGACCGGCGGGTCTGCAGCGCCCGCAGCCGCAGCAGCAGGACCTCAGCCGCAGCAGGACCTCAGCCGGTCTGCGAGACCCCGGGCTTCCCCTCCAGGAGGTGGCAGTCTGAGGCACGCGGGGCGCAGGAACTAGCACTGCGCCCCACCCACCCACCCACCCAAAATGTCCCGCCTCCAGCCAGAAAGCAGGTGGCCAGGAGGCCTGGGACCCTCAGACAGGGACTCGGTCGAACACTGGCGCCATCCAGCGTCGCATACGAAGCTCAGCACGTTGAAGAAGGAAAACCCACTGAGCAGGGCGCAGAGGTGTGTGCTGGGAAAGTGAGGGTTCTGTGTTCCTGAAAACTTGGGAACAGGATGAGGAGGCACCACTGGAGACCTGGGCAAGGGCCATGTCCTGTTTATCTCATAGGCAGGAAAGTGTTCTGGCAGCAGAGTGACCCGGTCAAGGGTGTGGTGTGGAACGCTTCGCTATGGACAATGCACGGTGCAGGCCTGCCTGCTGCCCGCATTCTGGGCTCAGGCTGCTGGCACACAGCCTCCTGCCGGGGCAGAATCAGCTCCTGGCTGCTTCGTTCAAGTCTCCCACCCGTGTTTTCCATAAGTAGGACTGAATGGTCACGATGATCTGTCATTCAGACCCCCTTCTGTGCCCATCAATAAACCCATCTTTTTATGAATGTCTGAATGAGAAGTCGGGCAGTGTCGCAGCAGCCTGAAAGGCGCACCAGTTTCCCATTCCAGAAGCCAACAGTGAGGCGCAAGGTTGACAGGAAGGGCTACCTCCCCTTGTGTGCTTCTCCCTCTGCACCAGGAGCCCCGCCGTGGCTGTGAACGAGATGACTCTGCGGCCCTGAAGCGGCCCACGGAGTGGCAGCTGCATTGCACACTCACGTACTCCTCACAGGACTTGCAGAGGTGCCAGGCTGTGCCTTCTTTGTTGGTTTGTTTTATTGTTGGGTTTGTTTTTGGTTTTTGTGTTTCTGAGACAGGGTCTCACTATGCAGTTTAGCCTGGCCTTGAACTCACTATGTAGCCCAAGCTGGTCTTGAACTCAAGGTGATCCTCCTACCTCAGCCTCCCAGAGTGCTGGGATGACAGGCCTGCACCACTACACCTGGCAACAAAGGCACCAGGAGCAGGCTCCCTACAGCACCAAGGAGGATTCCCGTCCTGGACAGCAGCGTCGCTAAGTGACACCCAGGCCCCCAAGAGAGGCGGTGACCCATGGACAGCAGTGTCGCTAAGTGATACCCAGGCCCCCAGGAGAGGCGGTGACCCAGGGTAAAAAGGGTGACAACAGATGCACTGTCCCAGGAACACGGAAAATCCCCAGTGTCCACAAGTGGGCAGGGCTAAGGCAGGGGCGCAAACAGCACCTTCCACCTCCCTCCGCTGCCTTACATTTCTAAATGGGGAAACCAAGGCCAAAGTGGGACACAAGTCTGTCTGCAGCATCCCAGCCTGGGGAGTTCAAGGGCCCTGCCTTCCTGCTGGGTCTCCAAGGGCAGGATCCAAAGGCGACAAAGGATGAGATTTCCTGAGCAGTCGCCCCTCCCCACTGTTCAGGCTAAAGGAGGATTATCCACCTCACCTTCTCGCTGCTCAGCTCCACGCTGCCCCCTCCCAGTTGCAGGTCAGGACTCCCGGCAGGTTCGCCCGATCCGCTCGCGGCTCCGCCCACCTCCAGCTCCTCGCGCCTGGATTGGCTGAGTGCGCCGCCGGCACCGCTTTGGACCCACCCACTTGCCTCGAGCTCTGCTGCCGGTCACACCCGGGCCTCGCTTGCTGGCTCCTCCCTCAGCCCCGGGTTCCTGGTCTGGTTTCGCCCAACTCGACCCACGCCCTGAGGGTGCGGCCTGGCCCCTCCTCGGTCACCTGCAGGCCCGCCGACCCTCCGCTAGCCCTCTCCTGGCTGGGGCAGCCGCGTGCTGCAGGGGCGGACCTGACTCGGGCGAGAGGATGGCTAAGGTCAGCCCCGCATCGCGCCCCCCGGTGGGCCAGCCTCAGGGTCGAAGCCCCCACACAGCCAGCTCCCAGGTCTGCACACGGCCGCGCCGCCGTCGTGACTAACCCGCACGCCTTGCTCACGCTGCGGCCGTGCTCAGGGCAGAGGCAATGTGTTCCCGCCTCTTCGCAGGCGGACCGTTCACAGGTGACAGTTGGTGTCATGTTTCCCATTATAGAAGACGGCTAGGTCCCTCACACTGTATCCCGCCCACCGCAGAGAAAGACTCCGACATACAGCCAGTCTGTTCAGACAGGGAGCCCCTCGCTCAGCTCGAGACTAACGTCTGTCCGGGCCCGGCTCTCAGGCTCACAGGAAACCTCGCGAGTCTACAGAATGCCACGCTGTGAATCTGCAAAATGCTCCTGCACTTCCCTCGCCCGAGGCAGCAAACCAAGCCATCACCCGAGAAACAAATTCTCCATCTTCCTCAGAGGGACCCCTCCCACACCTAACGCAGTCTTTACAGCAGCCCCTTCCTTTGTTCGGGCCCACGGCCCTCTCGCCCTTGGCCCAGGATGCACCCAGCCCGAACTAAAGATATCGCTGTTCACGTCAGTCTTGCCTGTCCTGGTGGTCTCGGTCATTACGCAGGGTCTAGCCCGACAATTGCCATGAGCAGTGTTTATGCTGAGTCATCTGGAGTGGGGAGAGGGGGTTGGCTGGTTGAAAATGGCTGTGGTTTTTCTGGAGAGTTTTATCTGAAACAAAGGATTTGAAGAGCTGTTCACGGCCAGCAGCGCCACCCCTTCCCAGGAGCATGCGCAGTACTTCACCCCAGAGCGTCCTACCTGGCAGCTGGCAGCTTTGCACAGGGTCTCCTGGCAGGGAGGGAGGTGGGTGGCCCCTCCAACGACCCTGGGTCACCCCCTTTCTCTTCGTTCTGACGAAACACCCGGCAACACCCGGAGATGCAGAGCTAGACTGGCCTGCTAAACCAAAGGCTCCGCCCACTGACCTCATCCCTGAAGTGCCCCAAATCCCTCAGGGTGCCCAGCGTCAGGGAGGACGTGAACTCAGTGGTTCTCGGGGTCATGCCCACAGCCCTGGAAGTGGGGCTCCTACCTTCCACCCTGTGCCCGCCAGTGCACCGAGGGGCTCCCCTGGGGACCTGGACGTGGGAGAAGGCTCCCCAGCAGAGACACGGCCTGACCACGGCCCGAGAAGTCAGGGCGCGTGGGCTGTTCACGCTCGAGGCTCTGTTGGGAGTTCCGCACTGTGTCAAGTTGGGGAGCACGCGAGGCAGGAACCACTGCAGAGGAGCCACAGAGCGGGACTGCTTCTCTGATGTGTTTAGGGGTATGGGCAGGGCCATCACTTCGCAGATCAAAAGCGACCCCTCCGGTAGCCGGAGGGACGTGGGCCCCTCAAGTGCCCGGCAACCAAGGGGGGGGGTCTGTGCTACACCGCCCCCAGAGCTCCCTCGGCCCGCTGGGGGCCGCCCTTCCCACCATGCCCGCGTACCCGCGGGGGCCCCCTGGCCAGCCCAGAGTGTGTGCGCCGCACCTGTGCGGGCCACAGGAAGGCAGCACCGTCGCAGCTGCAGTCAGCACTATGTAAAATCAAGTCCTGTTACGGCCACCTTCCTAACAGGCCATCTTCCAGTACAGGTCCGCACCTCGCTGGCTGCTGGGCCCCAGGCTGCGCGCGTGCTGCCCAGGGCTGGGTCACAAGATCTGTCCTCTCCTGTGCCTAAGGCCAGCCACCCTAGGAGGGGGCAGCAGGAGGGGTGTGGGCGAGGGTCTGCGGGGAGGGGGCGCGGACAGGCAGGAACCCCAGGGGGCTGGGTGAGACCGCGCCCGGAGCCGTCCTCCACCGTTCCGGGGCTGGGGTGCCATCTGTGCCGGGACTTTTAATTTCTCTCTCGTGGCAGAGACCGCTCAATTCAGTCTATGGTTTGTTTCCATCCTAGCAAGGTACTTAACCAGGGCAAAAGGGCAACCAAGACACCCTAGGATACACTTTTGAGTTCTACTTTGCAAGCAATGCTGTCATTTCTAAATTAAAAGCTAAGGAGGAAATTTTGAAATTCAAGGGGAAACCCTTGAGGTCCTGTGGCCTAAAAGTGTCCCTGCCTCTGCCTGGCCTCAGCCAAGAGGGCCTGGCCTCGAGTAGGGCTGGGTCGCCAGGGCTCCCTGTGGCCACCTGCAGCGAGGACTGCTGTCCTGTGAGCGCCAGCTGCTCCCTCAGATCACCTGCCTGGCCTGCTGGGTTGGGGCCTGCGTCCCGACCTCATCATTTGCATTTCAAACGTTTGCATTTGAAGGGGTAGTCAGGACGAAGGGTAGCTGAGGGCACTGGTGACAGAAACACTGCAGGAGGCTCTGTACCTGCACAGCCTGAGCTTGGCGAGGGCAGCCAGCCTCGGGGACCACGGTCACGGTCACTGTGGGTGCCAACCACAAGCGCAGCACAAGGACCGCGAGAGGCACGCCGCAGAGGGCCAACAAGAGCCGAGGTTCTCCTTGTGTGCGAGTGCACGAGTCAGGTGTGTACAGGAAGTTAAGGAGGCACCCATAGGGGTGTGCACATACCTGTACACGTGTAAGGAAGAACCAGGCACCTGTGAGTTTGTACGTGAATGTGTGTGTGGTGAGTGATCACAAGTGCGAAGGTGTGAGTCCTTGTGATCGTTCGTGGCACATGTTCCCGACTGGGTTACCGTGGCAGGTGAAGGCATGCGTGGGTAAGGCATGAGCAAGCATGCTTCACCCCAAGCTAGGAAGGGACAGGAGGTGGGAGGGGTCACTGGTGATTCTCCTGAGCAGGTCCACAGGGCAGCGGAACCTGCAGCTTACTTCCCTCAGGGACGTGGTCACCACTCAAGGTCACCGTGACACTGGGAGGAGTCACTGGGCTCAGAGTGGTCCAAGACATCTGAACCCTCTGCCTTCTGGCAGGATGTAAGAGAACCCCAGACCAGGCCAGCCCCAGGAGTGTCAGGACCCAGCCACCCCATGAGCTAGCCTCAGTCCTCACCCAGAGATTGTGGCAGCCCTCTGTCCAGTGCCCGTGTTGGTGGCACTCTGGGTCTGAGGGCTCAGCCCCTTGGGGACGTGGACACCACACCCCACTCAGACAGCGATGGGACCAGAGGAGCAGCATCCCAAGCCAGTGTCTCTGGAGGGGAGGCCTCGGAGAGGACAGCGAGCCAACTTCGGAAAGGCCCCAGTGAGGACATTCTCTCTGGCAGCCGCTGAGCACCAGTGAGGGTGTTACAGCAGGGAATGCTGGCTCCTGGGGCCCAGCCCGGCTCCCGCTGACCCCTTCCTCAGCAGTGCCCGCGTCCGTGCTGGCAGCTGGAGGCCACCCATGGCCCCGACTCCAGGCCTAGCTGTACCCTGCCCGAAGCTCCAAGTCACCTCAGCCGGCAGGACCCAAAGCACCCTGGTGCCCCATCACCCCTTATCCTGTCCCTGGGACAGGACTGGGAGACAGTCCTGAGGTTCCTGTGGTGACCCCGACCACCTGCCTGGAGGACGTCTCCTAGGAATGGTGTGGCTGCAACAGTGCCCACTATGACCAAGCAGAAGACGTACAGCACCAGGGCCTGCTCTGCTCTCCCAGGTCCACAAGCCGAGAGGTGCTGCGCAGTGCTCACACAGGTCACCTGCACCCTCACCCTTGGCGGCTCTATTGAGGGCTGGGCACCCAAGGGACCACAGCATGGCACCCAGCAGGTGTCCTGTGCAGTCATCTCAGGTTTGGGCTGAACCTTGCCTGCTCTGTACCACAACCTCATCAGGAACAGCTGTGAGTCCAAGCATGTGTCACAGCACAGACTCAGCACCTGTACAGGGCTCACCAAGCCACCCCGCTGGGGCTGCTCCCCAGTGTGTAGAGCTGCAGGCACTGGCAATGGCAAAGCGGGCCGACACAAGCCTTCCTGGCTTACCCTGACTCCCCAGGCTGACCCCCTGGAGTGACCCCAGTAAGCAGTGGCTCACCCAGCCACCCTCAGCCGCCTCAACTCAGAGGCACACAATTCTTTCCTGGCTCCCCTGCAAACTTATGTACTGATCCATGTGGGGTCACAATCTGAACAGATGGCTTTTCGGGGTTTGCCAGTTGGCCCAAGGTACGTGGCGAGTTACTTAACATTAAAATATGTACATTGCTGGTTGTGGTGGCACATGCCCATAAGCCCAGCTACTCCAGAGGCTGAGGCAGGTGAATGTCAAGTTAGAGGCCAGCCTGGGCCATTCGGCAGACGGTCTCAAAATAACACAGTAAGAGTGCCCTTGGACCCAACTGCCAGTATTCCAAAAACACACAGAAAAATGAGCAGATAACTGACGCTGGGGACTTCCCCGGGCGCGCACGAGTCATCAACTGCTGTCCAGCTGCTGGGGCCACAGTGCTTCTTCCCTCTCACAGCCAAGCCAGGCCAGGCAGGCAGCCGCTAACTTGGCTCACTGTGGGGCAGTGCAGAGTTTGGCGGGTGTCTAGAAGACCAGCTTGCAAGCCGGGAAAGCGTCGTCCTCCGTGAACACCATGCTGTCACTGCCCAGCACCCGGATGCCCAGGGCCCGGTGCTGCTCGTGTGTCTCCTCGTACCATTTGCGCATGGCTGCCGAGTCGAAGGTAGGGAGCAGGGTCACCTGCAGAAGGGACCGACAGCCAATCACAGGCTCTGCTGGCTTCCCCCGGGCCTCTGTGTGGCCCAAGGCTGCACAACTCAGGCCACTTGGCCAGCCGCTGAGTGTGCAGTGACCTCTCCTGACCCAGGCCCCGCCCTTCCAGGCCATGTCCACACCCAGCCCCCAGCCATCAGCTCACACCTGCACAGCCCTTCTCCCTCCTGGCTGGCCGTCACCCCAGGAGCAGCCCGGAGCCACAGTCAGGTGGCGACAGTCACCCCACACCCCAGGTTCCTGCAGGCCCAGCAGGGAGGCAGGTGGGTGGGCGAAGCCTGTGCCCAGGGCCCCAAGTGGCTGCGCACCTGCAGGTCTCGGTCCCACTGCCGCTTGGCATCCAGCAGCGCGTCCAGCACAGCACGCAGCCCCTGCTCCCGGTGCTGGTCCTGGCCACTGATGACGTAGCACAGCGCACGCACGCGCAGGAAGAACTCCGTGCCCAGGGGGCCCACACTGCTGCTGGGCAGGTAGGCCAGGTCCAGGTAGACCGGGGGCCCCGGCGGGCAAGTGACTGCCACAGGCCGGCTGCTGGCTGGGCCTGTGAGCAGAATATGAGCGTCAGCAGCTGGACCTTGCAGGCCTCCTGCCTCAGCCTCCCAGAGTGCGAGGGTTTTGTATATGTGCCACCACACCCGCCCACTTCCATCTTCTCTCTACAAACACCCCTGGGGACCCTCCACTATGTGCCAGAAGCTCAAGGGGGACAGATAGGAGACCCCAGGTCAGGGGAGGAAGACCCATGGGGACCAGTCCTCCCAGAGCACTCAGGCTACTTGGGCATCTGTTCCCCCATCACTCATGGCGATGTCCACACTCTTTGGGTACCACACCCCAATACCAAGCGACCCCAGCTCAGGGTGTGGCCCATGCATCCTGCAGCACTGTGGTGAAAACCGGGCACAGCATGGAGCAGAAGGGACCAGGCCAGGCAGAGCTGGACATGGAGGGGGGGGACCTGGGCAGGCAGTGGCACAGGCAGCAGCAGCTCTATGAGGCTATGGACACCCAGTCCCGCCCCTGCATGCACCACATCACAGGATGTCACAGTTTCGGCAGCACTTCCGTAAAAGCCACACACGGAAGGCACTGCAAGCCCCCCGTGGACAGAAGGACACAAAGTCGGGCCCTCCCAGCCCCAGCCAGTGACTCAGCCTCAAAAGAGGGTGCACGGCCACAGGCCACACTACGGTGACCCCAGCCTTCACAGGCTCTGTGACTGCACTGCCATGAGCTCCCCGGAGTCACAGAGACAGAAAGCAGGGTGCCAAAGCTGCAGACAAGAAACACGCGGCAAGGGCCCCAAGGGCAGTTATAGCTTTGCCACTGGAGGTCTGGAGGCGGCCAGAGGCACTGGCCTGTGAACACCACATGGGTGCCAGAAAGGCCGGGTGTGGTGATGCACACCGGTAATCCCAGCACTCAGAAGCATGAGGCAGGAGGATCGCTGCAAGTTGAGGCCAGCCTGGACTACACAGCAAATTCAAGGCGAGCCTGAATTGCACAGCGAAATCTTATCTCAAAAACACAAAAAAGAAACAAAACTCCGCTGCCAGATGCAGTGGCCACGCCTTAATCCTGGCACTCTGGGAGGCGAGGTGGAAGACTTGAGTTCAAACCCAGCCTGGGAAGTCAGCAAGATCCCATCACCGGAAAAACTGAAAAGGCCTCAGGTGTAGGAGATACACAAGCCCTGGATCCATGCCCAGCACCACTTTTAGAGAAAAGTCCAGATGGTGAACCTCATGTGTTCTACACGCTTTTTACAACTGATAAAAAATTAAAAGCACAGCAGGCCAAAGACATCCCCCTTAGCCAGGTGAGCCATGCAGACCCACAGGAGCCCGCCATGGACCCACAGAGTGGTGCAGTGGTCAGCACCTGCATGGCCCTGAGGGCCTTGTGCCAGGGAGAGCGCCAGGGTGCAAGGCCGAGCCCAACACACTTCTTGCGCCAGGGCTCGCACTACGCCTCTGGCTGCAGACTGGGACCTCACCCTGGGCATGTCCCGGTGCCCATCTGCACCCTAGACAGGAGCTTGGCCACTACGGGGCCCAACACAAGCAGGCTCAGCAAACACACATGCGTCCTCGGAAGCCTCTCAGGGACCAGGCTCCGACGCCCTCATGTCTTCTAGCCACAGAGCCGCATCTGCATGGAACCCGCCCATCCTCGACCAGCTCAGCCCACTCTGCGTGACTTAGGACACCCAGTGAGCTGCTCTGTCCCTCTCGGAACAGGGAAAGATCGAAATCTGTGTATATTAGCAGTCTGTTTTCCCTTCACTGCTAGAGACCAACCCAGGTCCTTCACACTGAACTGCACCCCGGCCTCTGCTATCTTTTTTTTTTTTTTTTTTTTTTTGCAGTACTGGGGATCGAACTCAGGACCCTGCGCTTGCTAGGTAAGCGCTTATTCCACTGAGCTATATCCCCAGCCCCAATCTGCTATCTTTTGAGGCCAGGTCTCTAGTTGACCTGGTGAGACCTGAACTTGCAGTCCTCCTGCCTTAGCCAAGCAGAGCGCTGGGAATACAAGTGTGCACCACCACACCTGGGTTGTTTTTTGTTTTTGTTTTTAGTTTCTTTGATCTTGGTTAGTTTAATCTCTGCATTCGGGACCTATGGATATGCAAGGCTACTAAAATTAGAGCTTGGCATAGTGACACACGCCTCTAATCTCAGCACTCGGGACACTGAGGCAGGAGGATCATTGCAAGTTCAAGACCAGCCTGGGCTACAAGGTGAGCTGAAGACCAGCCTGAACTGCATAGTGAGACTTGTCTCAAAAAGATAAAAAAAAAAATGGATAGATAAATAATAGAGAAATAAATAAAAATAAAAT
Organism: Dinomys branickii; assembly: GCA_004027595.1. Lineage (NCBI taxonomy): Eukaryota > Metazoa > Chordata > Mammalia > Rodentia > Dinomyidae > Dinomys > Dinomys branickii. Next base: position 48,290 of record PVLD010012639.1, on the reverse strand, counting down.
TGATTTTGCCAGTTTGTCTTGGCCCACTCTGGAAACAGGAAAACCAGCAGGCCAGACCACTACCTGCCAAAGGGCCTGCCCAGGCACTGGGAAATGGCAGGTGCTTCAACGCTGGAACCTGAACTTCTCCTCTTGAGTAACACTAAGGCCCAGAGAGGCAGGAAGGCGCACTGGGGTCACACAGGACACAGGACACAGGCAGAGGACCCGAGGGCTCTGCGTAGCTTAGCTTAGGTGGCCTAACCTAGCCCGCCTGGCCTGCTCTGCCCACACTCACCAGAGGAACCTCGTGTGAGGGTCTTGGGGGCGGTCTTCGATCCGGTGCTGGGGACTGAAGGTTTCCTGGACAGGGGTGCCCGGCCTCCCCTGGCACTGGGCTCACTGCGGGCACTGAGCACTCGGCTGACCCGGTCCCCCGCGGCCAGCCCCTTGATTTTCGGTGCAGCTGTGAGCGTGGGTTTGGTGCCTATGGGGCCAGAACCCAACCGGGCCAAGGGCTTCCGAGGGCGGCCAGGGTTCTCGGAGGGCCTGGTGGATGCGGGCGCCAGCACTTCAGGGTCCACCATGCAGAGGCCCGGTGGGTCCAGCAGCGGCAGTGGATCTTTGAGGGGCGCTGGCAGTGGGTCATGAGGCACCCCAAAGGCCTCTGTGTCATCATCTGAGTCCACGGTCCCAGGGGCAGCAGGCAGGGGCTCTGAGTCTGACAGCGTTGGCAGGGACTCACTGACTGACACAGGCGGGGTCTCCTCGGGAGCCGCCCGCTCCTGCGAGCCAGCGCTGCTGTCCTTGGAGCTGCCAGGGGACACAGGTGCGGCAGGCACAGCCTTGCGGTGCTCAAACTCACAAGGTGACACAAGGCACAGGTCCACGTCATGCGGGGAGGCTGAGCGCCGCACACGAGAGCCATGCAATGGGAGGCTCAGCCCGGGCTCGCCCACAGGGGCTGGCGGCAGCCCCTGCTCCAGGGACACAGACAGGGACTCATCCACCTCAGTAGAGTGCGGCGAGCCCACCTCTGCCGGCAGCGAGGGCGTGGTAGCGGTGGGCGTGGTGGCAGCCGGTGAGGCATCCCGCAGCGGGCTCAATGACAGGCGCCGCTCGGAGGCCGAGGGCGAGCAGGGCTGGGCTGCACCCGGGACCCTCTGCAGCTCCAGACGCACCTCCTGGGCATCGGAGCTCGACCCTGGCTCTACGCTGATGCCTGGACTCAGCCTGGCCCCCGGTGAGGGCGCACCACGGGGCCCGTTCTGCGCTGGCTGCGCAGCAGGGGCTTTGGGGGCTACCTGGGCACCCGTCTTCTTGATCTGAGAGGAAGAGAGGGTGGCCCGACGCCCTTCGCGGGGCTGGGATCGGGACAAGTTGGGCTTGAGGTCCTTCCTGGCTTCCCGGGAAGGCCTGGCCTCGCTCTCCACAGCCCTGCGTGGGGCCTCTTTCCGCACTGCCACGGGGCGCTCTGGCCCCAGCCTGGTCTTGGCAGTGGCCCCAGCTTCCCGCTTGGCGCTGTCCCGAGAGGCCACGCTATCCCTGCTGCCCGTGCGCCGTGGCACCTGCAAGTCCTGGGGCGTCACCACTGGCTCCCGCAGAAAGCCCAGGTGCTGCAGGCGGCCCAGGCCCTCAAGCAGGCGCGTGGGTGGCGTGCAGCCTGGGAAGAGCGCCCGCACCACCTTTTCGGCAGGGTCAGCGGGCAGCCACACGAGCAGCACACAGGCAGAGGTAGGGGTGGCCTCGGCCGCAGGCGGGTGCAGCACGTGCAGGTCCAGGCGCCCAACTCCCAACTTCTCCAGCAGCACGGTGGGCGCAGCAGGCAGGCTGCGGCGCAGAGGCAGTGGCACAATGCCCAGCTGTGCCAGGAGCCCGCGCGCCACCTCAGCCTCGTCCTGGCCGCCCAGCAGGCGCAACAGAGGCTCAGCAGCATGGAGAAGCACCACGCCCAGGCCAGGTGAAACCAGGTGCCGCGGCCCATCCTCCTGCAAGGCCCCGGAAGCCGCCAGCTCCCGCTCAGCCACCTTGCGCCGCAGCAGGCTGTTGATGCCAGGAAGGCTGTCCGCACCTGCGTGGGTCACCAGCACCGCGTCCACACGGTCCACGTGGCGCACCAGCTTCCAGAAGGTGGCCTTGGGGTTGGAGCCTCCGTTCACCAGCACAGTGAAGTCACTGACAGCAAAGAAGGCAGCGTCCCCAAGGCCCCCGGGGAAGATGTAGCAGCAAGGGGGGTCGAGCTTGAGGATGTCCCTGGAGGATGGTGGCTCCAACAGGTCGAAGGGGGACGGAAGCTCCAGGGACCCAGCCAGGTAGTCCAGGAGCTCCTGCAGCCCCGCAGAAGCTGGCAGCCGCGCAGTGGGGTTGAGCCGCAGCCGATGCCCAAGCAGGTCTGGCGCAGCAACGCCCAGCTGCGTCCAGTCCCCGAAAGGGGGGCAGCCAAGCGTGAGTGTAGGCAGCTCGGCCGGGGCGGGAACGCGGCTCAGCAGATCCTGGATCTGCAGTGAGGTGTGGGAAACGGCCTCTGCAGCCACAGCGCTGGCCCCAAGAAGCTGCTAGCCCCCAGGAAACCAGAACCGTCCTGTGCATCCCCAGATGGCCCAGCCTCCACACCTGGGGCCACAAGGCCTCTCCCGCCCCAGGCCCTTTGCACTTGCTTTCTGCCCCAGCACACCCCAGGACTCACTCTGTCCCGCCTTCCTCATCCGTTTGGCCCCATCCACACCAACTGCAAGCTGGAACCCGGGAGCCACTTCCAGCCTCAGGGACACTGAGGTGCAAACCCAGCTGCGCACTGCAGTAGCTGTTTGCAGTACTGAGGCCTGAACAGGGGCCTACCCCCCAGAACATCCCCAGCCCTTTTTCTTTTTTATTTTGAGTCAGGTTCTCCATCTCCCTAGGTTGCTAAGATGTCCAGGTGAAGTTCAAATTCATAATCTTCCTGCCTTAGCCTCCCATAGTGTTGGGATACCAGGTGTGGACCACCAAACTGGCTATACTGTGCACTTTCCTGGAAGGTGGTAGTGGTCCCTGAGCCCAAGGGACACAGAGGACACTGCCACCATGCTACCAGGGAGGGGCTGCTGGGCCTGCAGCCCTGGGGAGGAGCCAGGGCTCATTGCTAGGGGGCAGCTCACCTCCCTGTCCTCCAGGACCTGCAGGAGGTGGTGGGATGAGAAGCCCCCTGTCTGCAGCAGCAGCTCCCCGGTCTCCTCCAGGCAGGGCCCAGCCAGCACCAGCAGTTTGTGAGGGGCAGGCACCAGCAGAAGGGTCCGGAGCTGAAGGACAGCATGAAAGGTCCATGCACTGGACATTCCCTGGGCCCCAAGGTGCTGCCTGCCCTTTCCAGCGCCCTGGGGCCCGTTCCTAATGCGACAGCCAGGCCACCTGTGCCTGGCTCTGCTCCTCCTCTGGCCTAAGAGCCCCTCGAGCGGGCAGAAGGGCTCAGCACAGGGGAGCCCTCGAGAGACGCTCCAAAGCTCTGCCCACCTCCTCCTCCTGATGCAGAACCGCCAGAAGGGCTAGGAACCACAGCCGCGGCCCTGCTGCCAGCAACAAGCCACAGGACACAGGCGGGCTGAGATCCCACCCTCCCTTCAGACCTCAGAGCCCCTGGGCTGGGGGAGCTAAACCTCCCCAAAACACTCTCCTCCCCGCCCAGGGCTGGAACAAAGATGGGGCGGGAGCCACAGGGACAGCATCAGGAGAACGTTCCAGACAGCAGAGGACCGCGGCAGGAGGAACCGGGGCACAGCACACACACAGGCTGCTCCCGCCTACCTCATCACACAGGGACTTGTCTGACGGGTTCAGAAGGACCAGTGTCTCCAGGGCATCTCCGCGGTGGTGCAGACTCCGCTGGCCTGCAGGGCAGGCAGCCAGTCAGGGCCAGGCTGGCCAGAGGCAATGCCTTCCTCCCCACGTGACCCTCAGGAGGCACAAGGCCTCAGGGACCCTTCCCCAGGGGTCACACGGGCAGAAGTGCAGGTCAGGATGAGGGCAGCATAGGAACAAATCTCAACCCAGCAGTTGTCCCCTGAAACTGGCAGCACCCAGGGGCGCTTGTGCCCCCCTCCCCGCCTGCTGTGCAGCTGTAACCCTGCAGGATAAGGAGCCCAGGCCCAGAGAGGGCTGGAGCAGCAGCGGGGCAGGGCAGGAGCTGCTTCTGGGATCCGTCCTGTCAGTTCCATCCCCGGCACTAGAACTCAAACTCAGACAAGGTTTAAATACCCAGCGCCAGCTCTGAGTCTGGACAACCTACACCCCCTGGTGCTGAGCAACCTTCTCATGCCTGCTACCCAGATACTGCCACAGACAGAGGAAACCAAGGCCAAGAAAGGGGAAGTAGCCGCCAGGGTCACCAGGGGCAGACAGGGCTTCCAGCCCCTCGCAGCCCCACAGGGAGTCAGGAAGCCACTAGGACCACTAGGACAATGAGACGCAGATGGATACTTCCTTCCCCTCCACCTCAATCGGGATGTGGCCCAATGGGCCAGGCAGGGTGGGGTCCAGGTGATCCCCAAGCCCCGCCCCAGCGCTGTTCAACCAGGGTCATCCCTGCATCCCACGGTCGGCTGGGGTCTCCTGATGGCTCCCCGTTGGCCCGTGCCCGCTGTGCGCGGCCCTGTGCAGGGTCACAGCTGCTCTTTCTGCACCCTTGGAACCTGCTCCAGAACTGTCCCCACCTCCTCCTGATGCCCCACCACCACTGCCAGACCCTGCTCTCTGCCCGGGCCCAGCCTGCAGCCTCAGCCCAAAGCCCCTTCCCGGTGGGGTCTCCTGACCCCCGCCCACAACACCCAGATCCCCGTCTGTGGCTTGGGGCGAAGACACAGGCTCCTCCCTGCGGGCTGCTGAAGGCTGCACCCCTAAGCTGGGGGGGGCCACTAGTTCCCGTTTCCCGCACCCAGTTTCCCGCACCCCGCGCCGTGGCTGGCACACAGCCGGCTCTGAGCGCCCCTCTGTAAGCAAGAACCGGCCTCACCTTTGACGATGCTGGAGAAGGTGGCCGAGTGCTGGGACACGAAGGTCTTGAGTTCCTGGTCCAGGCTGCGGACGCCGGGATATACGTCCCAGGAGCGGAGGCCTGGACGGGGAGCGCGCAGAGGCGGAGCTCGGCCGGGCCCCACTCGCCAGCCCAAGACCCCTGCCCTCGCCCGCCCTCCGCCACCAGGCCTGGCCCAGGGACCGGGACGCACAGCGTACACGGCAGGACCCGGCTCCTCTCGGCCCGCCCCTCCTCTGCCCGCTGGGCCCGGCCCTTCCCACCGCGCGGCCCACGCCGCCCCTCCCCGCGCCCGACCTCCCAACGCCGCGAGCCCCGAGGGCGCTGCCGGCCCGCCCGTCCCCCGCCCAGGCCTGGCACCGCGACCGCGGGCGGGCGCGTAGGTGTACGCGTGACTCACGCGCCCGGCCGCCCACGCCCAACTAGCGGCACCTGAAAGCGGGCCCCGGGGCGGGCGGGCCCCGAGTCTCCCCGGTCTGCGCCCAGCGCGCGGGGCGGCGGCCCGGCCCTGATGCCGCTTCCTCGCGGCCGCGCCTCGCCCTGCCCGCGCCGACGCCCGGAGCCCCGAGCCGCGCGGCCGCAGCCCCGACCTCGCTCGAGCTCCTCCAGCACCAGCCCCAGCGGCCCCGCGCCGCCGCACTCGCCGCCCACCACAAGCAGCAGCGCGCCCGCAGCCGCTGCCGCCATCTTCGCGCCGCCTGCGCGCCTCGCCGGCCCCGCCCCTTACGGGCCCGCACCGGAAGCGCGCGCCCCGCCCGGAAGTCTCCTCGCCCCTCCGTGGGCGGGGCCTCAGAGATCCTGCCCTGCGGTGGCCTTGTCTGGTGACGCTCATTCTTTCATTCCTTTACTCATTCATTCATTCATTCATTCATTCATTCATACCTTCATACCTTCATCCGACACGCTCGGACCGCACGCCTGCCTCCCCTGGGGTCAGCATTTCTGCTTTCGCACCCCGGTGGGCCCAGGCAGAGCCAGGGGCTAACAGGAGTTCCCAGCATTCTAGATCAGGGCTCCAAAGGAAAAACAGGAAAGGACTTCGTAGACGGGGCTGCCAGGGATATGTAGGAGCTCGCCAGTATAGGTGGCAGGGCCAAAGCAAGCAGGGCAGAATTAGGTGGGCAGGCGTGTACTTTGGGGGCCTTTGCAGTGTTACATGGGCCAGTGCCGGCCGCTTCTTTGCTGTGCACTGACCATGCCCAATGTGGGCATTTCAGAGGACAGGAAAGGAAACAGGCACCGGCCCAGCTGGGGAGAGGCAGATTTGAACCCACGTAACTTTCTCCTGCCCTGTCTGGGAAGCCCGTCACCATGGCAACGTGAGTTTGTTTACAATCCGGCCAAGTGGGAAGGCAGCAATCTTGGGATGAGGGCGAGACCCGCATGTGGATTCAGCCAGGGCTGGAGCGAGGTTGGCGAGTTTGAGTCCAAAAGAAATGAATCCTAAGTTTTTGGTGTGGTTTGGTTTCTTGAGACTGAGCCACGTCATGTAACCCAGGTTGGCCTCGAACCCACAGCGATCCTCCTGCCTCAGCCTCCTGGGTGCTGAGATGACAGGCAAACACCACCATGCTCAGCAAAAGCCCCTAACTTTGCCAACCCGGTTCACCCTCTCTGCCTCGGGACTGCCCCACCCTGCAGTGCTCGGTCTAACGACCGCCTCACTTTCCCTGCGAGGGCCTGGCGGAGGCCTGCCTTCCTTCTGCCCCTGGCACAGCCCTCCCCTGCAGCGGGGCGCCCGAGGTCACGGCTCAATACACCCTCATCCCCTGGCGGGATTCCTCCAGCTTCTGAGTGACTTCCCTGTCCTGCCCTCTGTCCTGGGCGTGGTGACACCGCTGGTGCGTGTTCTTTCTTGTCTTTTTTTTTTTTTTTTTTTTTTTTTTTGGTATTTTGAAATAGGATCTCGCTTTGTGGCAACCCTCCTGCCTTAGCCTCCAAATGCCGGGATTACAGGCGAGCATCACCACACGGGGCCTCCTGAGGTTCTGGAGCCGGCAGGGACCCCAGCGTGGGCAAAGCTGGCCCCGGACTGCGTGGCTCCGGGGCTCATCTCCCAGTCCCTGGCGTCCCACAGGCCGGCCGCCGGTCCTGGCTCTGCACTCGCCCCGCCCCCTCCCCGTTCCCAGGTCCGCTGGGGTCTAGGGGACGCGAGGCTGGGACTGCGTCCGCCTGTCGCCCCCGCCCCAGCAGCGCCTTCCTCTTCCTCTCTCTCTCTCTCTGTATGTGCCCCGCTGTCGCGGTCTGGGTTCGGCTCTTGTGGTTCAGGGTTCGCCCATCCGCCTCCCTCCCGTCAGGGACAATCCCATTCGTCCACATCCATCGCACGAGTGCCTGTGTCTGTGCCAGTGTCTGCACACCTGTGTGTGTGCACGCGTGTGTCTCAGCTCCTGGGGGTGGATGGCCCCAGGCTGCAATGGGGGGAGTCAGGTCCTTGTCACCTCTGGGGGTTAATCTCACCCTTGCAGCCGTCTAGGTCCTGGGCTTTAGGCAAACATTTTGTTTAGGGTGCTGTTTGAGACAGGGCCACTGTGCAGTGCAGGCTGGCCCTGAACTCACTGTGTAGCCCAGGCTGGGCTTAAACTCACAGAGATCCTCCTGCCTCAGTCTCCTAAACTGGGATTACAGGGGTGCACCCCTGCGCCCCGCTGAGTAAACTCACTTCATACACGGAAATGTGGGGTTCCCACAGTGTGGGGGTCAGTGGTCTCTCCGCGGTCCCCGGGAGGAAACGACGAGAGGATTCAGAAAATAACAAGAGAGGACAGCCGGGGTCAGGTGGAGCCACCTCCTGCTGATGAGCAGGGGGACTGACTCCAACAGGAGGGGTGTTTATTTTATACACTTGCAAAGTTAGTATCATGGGGGTGTCGTTGCCTAGGGGCTAACGACTGTAACTGTCTGGCAAGCCGCCTTTATCAATGCTGAGGTCGCTTGGCTGCCCGAGGTGCCCTGGCCCCGCTGGTCCTCCCACGCAGTACCGATAACCAGCTCCAGCGGCTCCCACACGGCAGGTCTCAGCAGTCAGTGACCAGCAGGCCTGTCGAGTGGATGTGGGGCGAGCCACTGCAGCTCTTATGACACGTTTATTCCTTCATCTCTTCCTTCAACAAACACTCCTCCAGACTTCCCCGGGGTGGCACCGCTGGAGCCCCCAAGGGCTGTCTGTTCTCCTCAAGGAGCTGTCAACCTGGAAGAGGGCAAACTGGACACACAAATCTGGATCTGGGAGCTGCTGGAGGGTGGACTATGTCTGGGAGACGAGGACGGACGGCGTTCTGGCAAAAGGGACGTTGTAGCTGGGCTTTTGAGGCATGAACAGTTTACCAGCATTTATTAATTTAATAACAAACACCCCCCCCCCAGACAAACCTTCCGGGCTGACTCCACCTCAGCCTGGCCTTGAAGATCCCTTGAGCTTGGGGAGCGAGGGCCAGAAGTAGGGTCCCCTGGAGACCCCTGAGGGATGGAAGAGTGGGGCCGGAGACGCCTGGAGCACAGCAAATGCCAGCAGGGCCCGCAGTGTGGGCGGAGCCCGGCTCTGCGCGGCGTCAGATTGGGTGGGTGGGGCGGGGCCTGGGGTTGGGGGCGGGGCCGGGACCTAGATCTAGACAGGCTTATCTGGAAGAAGGCCGGCTAGTCCGCGACTGCGGAGGAGCACGTTGGTGTGCCCCGGGAGGCATGGGGAGGGCGGGCTGCGGGCTGACGCCAGGCCTGGGTCTGGAGGTGAGGGCAGGGCCCGGAAGTGGCCTCTTAAATAACAGCCACCACAGCTTCCGCCCATCTGTCATCCCCCCTGCTGGGGAGGCCGAGGCAGGAGGATCACAAGTTCCAGGCCGGCCTGGGCAACTTAACAAAAAACTGCCTCAAAAGGTAACAGCAGTTCCGGGCGTGGTGGTGCATGTAATCCCAGCACTCGAGTGGCTGAGGCAGGAGGATCTTTGCGAGTTCGAGAGCAGCCTAGGATACAAAGTGATCTCAAGGCCAGCCTGAACTGCCATAGCAAGACCCTGTCTCAAGAAGACCAAAAAAAAGTTAACCACAGGAAGGGCTGGGGCTGCAGCTCTGCGTAGAGCCTTGTCCTGGAAAGCAAAGGCACCAAGTGACCGGGGACTCATCCGAGCTACCTCACTGCTTAGCCCATGCCATGGCGGGCAAACCAAGGCCCAGAGAAGTGGCCGCGTAGAACCTCGCAGCTTCTCCTGACAGAGCCAGGGTGTCGAGGGTGGCCTTGGTATGAAGATTGGGCTCCAGGGTTCAAAAAGAAAGGAGGAGTGTAGGAGAGGCCCGGATCAAAACACGACAGTAGACAGGCGTGGTGACCCATGCGTATGATCGCAGCACTTGGGAGGCTGAGGCAGGAGGATCGCCAAGACCTCCACGCCAGACTGGCCTACATGGTGAGATCGTTTCTCAAAAAAAACAACCAAAGAGGATGCAAGGAAGTGCCATCTGTCCCTCCCCCTCCTCCCTTTCCTCTCCTTGTCCTGCAGGTCCTCTCACCACCAGCCCAGAGAAATGTTTTTGTTCTGTTTTCTTTCCAGCATTGGGGGTGGAACCCAGGGCCTCCCTACTGAGCTGCACCCCCAGCCCTTGTATTTTTTTATTCTGAGGCAGGCTCTTGATAAATCACTAAATTGCCCTGGATGGACTTGAATTTTCGATCCTCTTGTCTCAGCCTCCCAGAGTGCCGGGATGACAGGCATGTGCCAACGCGCCGGTTCCTCATTCTTGTGATTTACAGTGTTGCTGCGGGATAGATGCTGCCTGGGGCTCGAGGCCCGCACTGCCCCAGCAGTGGCCACAGGAAGCCCCGCATGAGTCATCCAGGTCACTCTGCCGGCCTGGGAGGGGCATGGCATCCCCAACCAGATAGTGTGGAAGCGGGCTGGGGACAGCAGGAATGTGAGGCCAGCCCAAGCGGAGGGAGGGAAGGAGGCGGGAGCCTTTGGTGCCTCAGTTTCCTCGTCTGTAAAGTGGCAGCGAGCCGCCCTCCGGGATGGTAAGGGGCCGGAGAAAGAATGGAGAGAGAGCCCTGGCTGCTCCCTTTATTAATGTATTTAGGTAATTCTTATGGTTTATACATTGTGTCAACTTGGGGAGTCTAGAGGTCTGGCTGAGTGACTCAGCAGGAAGCCAGGGTGCTTACTTTGTACACATCCTGAGCCTGTGGAAGAGGAGGGCATGGAGACTGTGTGAGAGCTACACGCCTCCTCGGTGGGAGTAGGCTGTTTACAAGGTAAGGGAGGTAAAAAGAGGCTGCTTGCTGCCATTCTTCGCTTTTGCTGGTTGTTTTTGCTGTGCTCTGCTGCCATCAACGTTTGCCCTCTGCCATGTGCCACTCTGCCGCTGAACCAACTAAGTATGGACTGAAACCTCCACAAACTGTAAGCTAAATAAAACTTTCCTTCCTTCATTTTGGGCGTTGGGTGTTTTGTCTCTGCAACGAGAGAAAAGTAACCAAGACAGAAATTAATTAATGTTGCAGAACCCAGGGTCCTAGCCCTGAGCTGCTGCTCCACCCCTTCTATTTGGGGTTTTGGAGAGTCTTGCCACATCACTGTCCTGCAGGCTGGGCTCGCATTTGTGCCCCTCCTGCCTCGGCCTCCGAGTGCTGCGATGACAGGCATCGGTGTACAGTTTATAATTGCAGTGTTGGCCCTTGGGGAAGGAAGGCAGTGGGGTGTAGAGGTCCCGCCGGCTGAACCGCCTGTGTTCAAAATCCCAGCTCCGCCGCCCACCTGCTGTGTGGGCTTCGCCAGCAGTTACCGATTTTGCGCTGTTTCCCGGGTCTGTAGGATGGACTCGCCCCCGTTCAATCCGGGCCAATCCCGTTTCTCTAAGGATCCTCACGCCCGCCTATGTGTCATCGTGCTGACCAATCCGGTAGCTCTTCTCCATTACGGGTACCTCACGAACCAATCCAATCACTTCCTTCCTTGCCTTAGTTTCGCCTTGAAGCCTGTGGGACCCTGAACTTTCCCGCGTCGCCACTGCTCCCCCCACCCCGTCTCCTTAACTTCTTCGGAAGACGTTTTTCTTTCTTTCTTTTATTTTTATGTTTTTGGGTATTGAGGATTGACCACCCGGCCTTCGCGATGAGCTGCATGCCCAACACTTTGTATTCTGAGGCAGGGCCTACCTATATCGCTAAACTGCTCAGTCTGAGTTCGAACTTGCAACCCTCCTCCCTCAGCCTCCCAAGAGTGCGGGGATGACCCGTGCGCCCGAGGCCCGGCTCTAGAAGGTTCTTGAACGTATACGACAGAGCGTGCCCGCATGCTCCCCATTTTCCCGAGCCCGGACCTACTTTGCTTCCCCCCCGCCCCGTCCCGGCCTTTTCTGCGACCGTCCCCTGTGCACAAGAGGCACCAGGGCTCCAGGTGCCCGGCAAGACCTGGGGTGGTCCACCTGCTCTTCCCCAAAGAAAGCTGAACTCCAGCTGCTGCGAGGGAGCTGCTTCTCATCTGACTCCAGCTGTGCACGCAGCTGCTTTAATGTGAGAGAGGGGTCTGTTCTGGTGAGGCTGAGACAAGCCTGCGATTCTCCCGCCTCAGCCTCCCAGAGTGCTGGGATCCCCGGGGTGCACCATCACGCCAGGCCGGCTTCAGGGACTTCCCTGTGGATTCACAGGTGATGGAGTGGGAGCGAGACAGCGGAAGCCAAGAGGAGCCGGGCGTGGTGATGCTGTAATCTCAGCAGTTGGGAGGCTGAGGCAGGAAGATCATCGCGAGTTGGAGGCCAGCCTGGGCTACAAAGTGAACTCAAGCCCAGCCTGAACTGCATAGGGGACCCTGTCTCAAAAAAAAAAAAAAAAGGAAGCCAGGGAGCAGCAGCCTGTAGAGGACAGACGGGTCCGGGACGGCACTGCGGCCAAAGAGGGCGCGGGCGAGCGGGGCTGCTGCACGTCAGCCGACGTCCCGGCCTCGCGTCGCCCACCCCGGGCACCGGACTGTGGTGCAGACTGCGGCCTCGGCGCGCCGGGCGCCTGGAAGTGGCCTGACCGTGACCGGCCCGCCAGAGGCGCTGGAGAGCCCTGGGTCGCGGTCCGGCGGGTCAGGAGGGGCGTGGCGGCCGGCCCAGTTCCCCTCAGGCCGCAAGCGCACTGCGGCTGGCTTTCCTTTTCCATCTTCTCTTCCCTCTTCGTTTTGTTGGGAAATGGAGCCCTTGCCTCCACGCCGAGCGAGCTGCCCAGACCCTTTTTTCTGCGTCCTTCTGGGACAAGGGCGCGCGCGCGCCGTCGCTGCGTGCCCTCCGCCCGCCTCCCGGAGCGCGGCTGGCAAGGCCCGCGCCCGGCGCCCGGCCCTGCTGCGCTTCCAGGAAGCCCGACCTGAGCGCGAGAGCAAAGCGCCGCTCCGGGGCGGCGGCGGCAGAGGGCGGCGCAGGGCGGACGCCACGGGAGATGCCCAGCGAGTCGCGGCTCCGGGACGGCAGAGAGCCCCGCACAGGTGCCTGGGCCACCACCGGCCCCCTCACCGGGAAGTCTCGCGCGTGGGGCCGCGGCAGCAACCACCCGCGCTCTTCCATCCCCGGGAAGTCAATACCGACCGCCGAAGAGGAAGTTTCCCGGGCTCCTCCGGCCAGCACAGCGCGCATCACAGAGCCGAAGACTGGCGCGGAGGCCGGCCAGGAGCAGGGGCCGCTTTGTGGGGTGCCATAAATTTTCTGGACCTAGACAGAGGCGATGGCTACACAGCACTGTGCACGTGCTCAGGGCTGCTGAGTGGTGCACTTTCAATTGGATAGAAATCAGGGTGGCGACGCCCGCCTGTTGTCCTAGCACCCAGAGGCTGAGGCAGGAGGATCACAAGTCTGAGGCCAGCCCGGACTCCACAGCGAGACACTGTCGCAAAAGTTCAACAGTTAAAAACAACAAAACAAACAAAAACTCAACAGCAAAAAAAGGGGCAAAGGGAAGATGATGTCACTCCAGTTGAGAAATAGTCTGTGACATACCTGGGCAGGACCCCCAAGCTGTCCCTGATCAAGGAGACAGGCCATCTGAAGGCCAGGTGCCTCAGGGTCCCAGAGCACAGAGAGAGCACCGTGGGGACTAAGCAACATCCTCAGTCCTTTTCATTTTTATGTGTTTATTTTTTTTGAGACAGATTTTTCCTATGCAGTTCAGGCTGCCCTTGAACTCACTAGGTAGCCCAGGTGGGGTGACCCTCCTGCCTCAGCCCCTCAAGTGATGTGATTACAGACATGCAACACCACACCCAGCTATTTTGGGGATGGGGGACTGGGTCTCATTAAGTCACTAAGCTCCAACTTTCCCTCCTCCTGCCTGAGCCTCTCAGATTACAGCCGAGTGCACTACCCCGGCCTCTTGATAGTTCATGTTTTCTTCTTCTTCTTCTTCTTTGTGTGTGTGTGTGTGTGTGTGTGTGTGTGTGTGTGTGTGTAGGGGGTCCAAGGACCTTTGCAATGTGCTACATTCCCCAGCCCCTTTTTTATTTCTGATTTTGAGACAACATCTCACCAAATTGTCCCATGGGACTGGAACATGGGGGCCTCCTGCCCCAGACTCCCTAGTACCATCAGGTACTGTACCGTCATGTGCCACAGCACCCAGCAGTCAGTATTTTTCTTGGAAAACGGCATGGTGACCCATGCTACACCGGGGAGGCTAAAGCAGGAAGATGGCTATGAGTTCAAGGCCAGCCTGGGCTACATAGCAAGACTGTCTAAACAAAACAATAGTAATTTTTGTTCTTCATGCTAGGGATGGAAGGCAGGGCCATGCCCATGCAAACTTCTCTCTTTTTTTTGTTTCTTTGTGTTTGTTTGTTTTGAGACAAGGTCTCGCTTTTTAGCTCAGGCTGGCCTAGAACTCAAAGCAATCCTCCTGCCTCAGCATCCAAAGTTTTGAGATTACAAGTACGGACCACCAGGCCCTGGCTTATATATATTTTTAGAAATGGGTGAGACTTAAGCAGGCCTTTCTCCTGAAGAAAAAGCTAAGAATCACATAGAAAATTCAGGGCTGGAAATATATCTCAGTACCTGCCTGGCAAGCATGAGGTTGTGAGTTCAAGTCCTGGTACAAAAAAAAAAAAAACACATAGAAAATTGATTGGCACAGTCAGTGCAGAGGGCCACAGAGCCAGCTACTCGGAAGAAGACAGTCTGCCACCCTTTCAGTTCACCTTTGCCCTGCTCCTGCTTACTGTTGGGCAGAGCTGGCTCGGGAAATGCCCAGGCCCTTCAGCTGGCTTTAAACCGTGCAGATGGGTCCAGCCGAGGCACAAACGTGTAGGCTTTGAAGCAAAGCGACAGGGCTGAGCGCCTGGCCAGGCTGCCTCCTACTATGCTACGCCTGAGGGAAGCCGAGAGACGCCGGTGCCCTCTGGGACAGAGCTCCCAAGAAGAAGCAGGGACATCTCAGGGCAAATACAGGCTGGCATTGGAGTGGAGGCAGCCGACCCCAAGCACAAACTCCTTTCTCAGGTGCGCTGTGCAGAGTCCAGACCCGAGGCCATGGGTTCCGGGAACCAGTGCTCTCTCTGCAGGCCTCTCCCAGTGCTGCTGCAGAGGCGCCCCTGTGTCTCCTCCCTGGCCCGGCCCACAGCACTCGTGCTTCCTGCCGCCCCGCTTCGAGAGTTAATACAGCCTGGGTCCAGCCCGGTGGAGGCCTTGGCCCCGGACAGCCTTGCTCTGAGCAGACTTGGAGCCCCGCGGCGCCCCACAGCTGCAGAAGTGGTTGCCTTCCTTCTCGCTGTGGTTCGCGCTGGAAGTGGTAGACTGGAATTTACTCGTGAGAATTCCAGGGAGTTTTCCCAGAGATGGCAACAAGTGAACGCCAGGCCTCGAGGGTTCCGGGCGTTTATGAATCAGAGGGGAAACCAGCAGAAAATGAGGTGCGCCTCCGCACCCCCATGTGGCATGCGGTGACGACCCAGGCAGCTGCAAGCGCCAGCAGGACTGGAGCTAGGGGTGACAGTCGCAAGGGCCTGTGGTGCGAGGGCCCAGCGAGACTGGACACACAGGCTGGGGTGCCCAGCCGGCCTCACAGCTCTGAGAACGTTCGCAGCAAACACACACGTGACTCAACCCAACGCCTCCCCAGCTGCAGCAAAGGTGACTAAGCAGCGGGAGTGCTGCGCTGCGCTGAAAAGGCTGCACAGCGGCAGCACAGCCACGCAGACAGCAGCGCTCCGGAGGAGTGTCGGGCGCCAGCCTGGGGAGGAGAGCGGGGCACAGAGAACAGACCTCGGCCGCTGCTCTTCTTTCCCAAGAGTAACTGGAAAGGGAGAGGGTGCGGCCCTCCCTGCTGAGAACACCGTGCTTTGCTGGCCGGGATGGAGCTGAGGAGCTGAGGCCCGTGTCGCACCGCGTTCCGGCCTTTTAACACTTTCCCTTTATTCTGAGATAGGATCTTGCTAAGTCATTAAGTCGCCCAGGCAGAACTCCAACTTGCAATCTGCCTGCCTCAGCCTCCCAGAATGCTGGGGCCACAGGTTTTAAAATCTAAATCTGAGCTGGGCGTGATGGTGCACGCCTGTAATCCTAGCACTCCGGAGGCTGAGGCAGGAGGATGGTCACAAGTTAGAGGCGAGCCTGAGCTATACAGTGAGCTCAAGGCCAGCCTGAACTGTATAGCAAGGCCCTGCCTCAAAAAGACAAAAAATAAAATAAAATCTAAATCTGTCCTTGCTGCTCTTTATTCCTTACCTATAGCTGATGGATAGTTCATTAAAACTAAAACGCCAGCGTTTCTGCAACGCTGTGGGGTGGGCCCTGTTAGCGTCCCTCTTCCACAGGTTGGGAAACCGAGGCAGAGAACATTTCGGTGAACCCCAGGTTCATGCTGGTGGCCAGAGAGGGACGTGTGTGTGTGCATGTGCACACGCAAGCGTGTGTGTAGGGTTTTGAACACACACTGGAAGGAAGGAACCTCCCGGGAAAGAACTCACGACCCTCCTCCGTGAGTGTGGGCCAGGGCTGGCAGCCACAGGCTCAGCCCGCTGTGGCCGGCGTGCGGGGGGCGCAGCCAGCAGGTTTGTCGGGGCGGTGGCAGCGAAACAATGGGCAGAACTGTGCTGGAGTCGGGGTCAGGCAGAAGGGCCAGGGTTTGAGGAGTCCAGGGCAGCAGAATAAGGACTCAGATGATCTCGGAGGCTGAGGCAGGAGTATCGAAACGTTGAATCAGGCCTGGGCAATCAACCACTTAGCAAGACCCTGACTTACAATTAAAAAAAAAAAAAAAAAAAGCAAAGGCCCAGGGTTCCAATAAAAGGACTCCGAGCGAGCCTTCGTGGAGGAGGGATTGCGGTGGGCCTGGGCGTTGCTGCGCGAATAGGAGGTCTCCCGCCAGAGGAGGAAGACGGAGGGGCACGCGCGAGGGAGACAGGGCGCGGGCGGGACCGGGCCTGGATCCGCCCCGCGCGTCATCTGCCCGGCGTCGTCGCTGTCCGCGCCCCGGTGCTGACCAAGATGGCAGGCAGCGCCCGGGCCCCGGCGAGCACGGAGCTGCCCCGGCCGCGCGGCCGCTGAGCCACAGCCATGTCGCTGCTCTGCGTGGGAGGTAGGGCCAGCCGGGCGGCGCCGCGGCGGGGGCCGGGGTGAGCGGTCGGCGTGGCCGCGGCGGGGACCGGGGTGAGGGGTCCGCGTGGCCGCGGCAGGGACCGGGGTGAGGGGTCGGCGTGGCCACGGCGGGGACCGGGGTGAGGGGTCCGCGTGGCCGCGGCGGGGACCGGGATGGGGCGGCGTGGCCGCGGCGGGGGCCGGGGTGAGGGGTCCGCGTGGCCGCGGCGGGGGCGGGAGCCGGGCGGGCGCGGGTGGCCGGGTCCCGTGGCCAGGAGGCCGTGGCAGGGGGTCTCGGGCCAGGGCGGAACCGGTGAGGCCCGGTGCGGTCGGGGCGCCACCTGCAGGCCCACGCGGCCCCTCCGCCCCTCCGTGGGAGACCCCGCCTGCGGCCTGGTGGACGGGGGCCGGGTCCGCGCGTGCGTGGGGCCGCCCCTCCCCCCTCCATTCACAAACCGCCCGCTCCTGCGAGCCGCGTGGACTCTGGGCTCTTAAAGGGACAGCGCCCCTTTCCCGAGCGAGGCACGGCCGGCGGGGCGGGGCGGGGCAAGCAGAGAATCCACCGCAAAGGCCACTGCCACAGCTCCAAAGGCCAGGCGGAGAAGGGCAGCGGGCGGAGGGGCGGCCCGTTGAGGCGACGTGGGGGCGTCAGGTGCCTCCTCCGCGCTCTCCAAGCTGGGTTCTGGGGAGGCTGGGAGGTCGCACCCCGCTTCTGACGCATGCAGAAGGAGGTGCGAGGTTGAGGTGGTGTGGGCAGGGAGGAGAACCACAGGAGACAGAGAGCAGGAGAGGCACCTTGGGTGGGGTGCCCTGGGTGCAGGTGTCCTGGGTGGGGGTGTCCTGGTTGGGGGTGTTCTGGGTGTGGGTGTCCTGGGGGGTGCCTTGGGTATCAGAGTTGGAAGTGGCTTCTGTGGGATCCCAGCACATCTCGGAGTTAAAGGCCGGCCGGCTCCCCATGCCCTCAGGCTCTGGCCCCGGAGCCCCCTACACATTCACACTGGAAGCCCACTGTCGGCCACACAGTGGCTCTGCAAAAGCCTGGCCACCAAGGCCCAGACAATCCCCGGTGCACATCTGGGGGTGCCCACGCACAGCTGCTCCCTTTGTAGAGAAAGCACATCACATAAAGGTCTCACATCCTCTCTGGGAGGCTGAGTCAGGAGAATCACAAGTTTGAGCCCATCCTGGGCAACTTTGTGAGTGACTGCAAGATTCTCAAAGAATAAAGAGGGCTGGGGTGTACAGATGTAGCTCAGGTCAGTGGCGCTGGTGGACATCAGTATCAAAAGAACAAAACAAAAAGAAATGAAAAACTTCGGAAACTAACACTTATGCACGGACCCGTGTGTACCTGCAGAAACCCAGCTGTCAGGACACAGCTGCATGCACACGAGCACGCGCCAGGCCTGGGAGGCCCGCCGTACAGGGGCGGATGACGTGCGTAGACACCTGCGTCCATGAGGGCAAACACACATGCCATGCAAGCGCACACGCACGCGCATCCAATCCATGCGCGGCTGCCGCACCGCTCCCAAGCGCCAGCACGCCCACCTACCTGCACCGCAGCACACGCCCCTCAGCGCACACGCGCGCGCACCTGCCTCCCTGGATCACCCAGAACCCAAGCACACCCAGGAAACCAAACAGGATATCACCCTCACTGGCACTGGCACAAGGCTTTTCTCTCTGGTACTGAGGACTGAATCCAAGCCCTCTGAGCCGAGGCCCATCCTGTCCTTTTCTATCTTTTACCAGGAGACAGGGTCTCAGTAAGCTTCCCAGACTGAGCTGGAACTTGCAACCCCCCTGCCTCGGCCTCCCATAGTGCTGGAATTCCAGGCCTGCCCCACCCGATCAATACTGAGGAATGAGGAAGGGGCAGGCCGTGTGTGAGTGTGAGGCGGATATGTCACACTGCTGGTGACATCAACAAGCACGGTGCCTGGGCTCTGTGTTCCGCTGATTCTTGCAGTAGCCCCATTTTACAGAAGAGAAAAGCTGAGGCCCAGAGAGGTTTATGCTTGCCCAGTGTCCCAGAGCCAGGGTGGCAATGATCGACTCCGTGGGTTGGTTGCCCATCCCTGGTCCTGCAAAGGGACGCCAGCGAAGGCACCCAGCTCTCCACCTCCCACATCCTCCCAAGACACCGCTGCCTGCAGACCCGGGCTGGCCGGAACCCTGCAGTGAGCTGTGGGAAGGCCGGAGTGTGTGCTGTGTCAGGACTTGGTAGTGTTGTTTTTATTAATGGAGATCAAGCGCTTCCTGGAAGGTCCGTGAGTGGGCATTTCCCGAGAGCTGCTGCTGCGCCCTCAGCCCTGAGCTGGGCTCCGGGAGGGGACCCAGGTTTGGGGGCACACAGGCAGGATGGAGCATTCAGCACCCAGGGCAGGAGAGCCGCGCTTTAATGAGCAGCTACTGCCGCCGAGCGCTCGGGCCACAGTGCGGCAGCACCGCCGCGCCCCTTCCTGGCCCTGGGTGCGACACCCAGCAGACCCAGTCCCCGACCAGGCGACGCGGTCCCCCTCATTAAACTCGGTCTTTCCGGGTCCCGCCGGGAGCTCTTCGAAGCCGGCGTGGTGGTAAACCCGTACGAGTAACCAGACAGCGGTTTACTGGTGCCGTTGTGGTGCCTTCGGGACGAGGCCAGCACCGCCCGTCCCGCCCCGTTATAAATAGCTCTCGTGTGACCCGAGCGCGGGGCGGCGCCTCGCCACGGACCCAATGTCGCCACCGCGTGGTGTGACGAGGAGGGCGGCGACTCGGCGGGACCCTTTGCTGCCCGGGCCGGGCCGAGGGCAGGGCGCGGCCCGCACCTCCACCTAGAGCACCCCACCGAGAGCGCGGGGGCCTCCAGCCCCTCTGAGCCCAGCAGCAAGTGACATGAGGACCCCTGCTGTCCTCGCCGCGGGACTCGGGCCGCAGCCCCCAGGGACCCGCCTCAGACCGACTGGGGCCCCAGGGGGAGCAGACGCAGGGAGGAAGAGGGAGGGACAGACAGGCAGACAGGAGGGAGGCAGGTGCAGTAGGAGCCAGGGGGCCCCTGGAAGAGGCCTGGGGCAGCGGGGCTCCGCTCTGAGCCCCCTTGGCCGGGTCCGAGGGCCTCGGGGGGGGGCCTTGGGCAGATGGGACCCCAGAACCGGCAGCCCCGGGTTCCGGGAGGTGCGGGGACTCGGGGCTGATTTCGGGTGAGAGAGAGGCCGCAGGGAGCCACGGGAAGGGCAAGCCAGACCCAGGGAAACGGCGCGGCGGTGCCAGCCCAGCCCCACGCCCTACGCCCGCCTCCCAGCACAGGCCCACCTGTTCCTTGGCATTGAAGTCCGGGCCTCTCTGGTGGGGAAGCGGCGCTAGCGTGGGAGCTCGATGAGGTGCAGAGGAGCTGTGCTTCCGCTCCGTCTCCACTGGCCGCATTTGGCTGTGCGCATGAGGCGCAAACTCAGGGGACCAGGGAGATTTAACCCAGCACAGAGGGCTCTGGCGTTTATCGCTAGAAGTACAACTATGCTACTAGGAACGCACCCTCTGCTCGCTCCTGCATTGTATCCAGGACCCAGGGAAATGCGCGAGTTCAGGACCGTGAGCACGGGAGGCGGCTGTTTGCACAGGAAGTAAAGACACTGTGCAAGAACGCGGATGCGCGGACTACTTCTGGGGTCACCGGAACCAATTTCGAGGATTGCACCAGGCAGGGAAGAAGGGGCTGGGACAGACAGAGAGCTAGAGTTAGTTTTGTGGGTTTTTGGTTTGTGAGGCTTTTTTTGTTTTTTGGTGTTTTGGTTTTTTTTTTTTTTTTGGTCTTTTTGAGACAGGTCTCACTATGCAGTTCAGGCCGGCCTCGAGCTCACTTTTGTAGCCCAGGCAGGGCTCAAATTCGCAACAACCCTCCTGCCTCAGCTTCCCGAGTGCTGGGATTACAAGCGTGCCCCACCACACCCGGCCTAGAAGTAGGGTTAGTTTTGCAGGTGCCAGGGATTGAATCAGGGCATTCGTACTGAACTACATCCCAACTCCCGTTTTTTAAATTTTGAGGCATGGCCTTACTAAATTGCCTAAGATGCTAACTTGCCCAATTGCCAAATCGCCATGCAATCTTCCTGTCTCAGCCTCCCAGAGTGCTGTGCTGACGTGCATGGGCCACCGTGATCGGCTTCAGTGCAGCAATTTTGTTTGCTGTGCGTTTGGTATGTCTTTGCATATTTGCCTACATAAGCAGAGAAATGGTTTTCAAAAGGAAAAAGGAGGTGAAAAGAAGGAAAAGGAGGGCGTGGGGGGCCAGGCGCAGTGCGCCCTACACTGCGGGAAGCGGGCGCAGGGGCGCTGTTCCCCAGTTGGGCAACGTAGCTCCTTTGGGAGACCCACAAATCAAAATAAACATTTTGAAAGGGGTAAGGATGTAGTTCATTGCGAAGGCACTGGGTTCAATCCCCCAGACGCGAAGAGGGGCATTGTGGGCCAGAAGCGAGTGAGTGGCGGGGGAGGCCAGTGAGATGAAGCCGTCCCCGCGCAGCTGGTGCAGCCCGTGGCGCTGCCCCAGGTCCCTGGGCTCTGCGGGTTGGCTCTTGAGCAGGCAGCCTGAAGGGCCCTGGCTCTGCTCAGGCCACACTCCCCCAGGTGCGACCTGTACAGACCGGGCTGCAGGCTCCGGTGCAAGGTAAGGGACGGCCTTGCAGAGCCGTGCCCTGGGCCAGCTCTCTGCCTCTGAGTCCTACACTCTAAACCCCAGGAGCACCCGGGGCGCTGGAGCTGGCTGATAAGGGGAGAGGCGCACGAGCCTGGCAGGGACGTGGCCTGGGAGGTGGTCTCCGGGCTCCCCTGCCTGCCCCTACACTGCCCCGGCCCTGGGAGGGCTTCCTGAGGGAGGCCCCTCCTGCTACTTCCCAGCTCCTGCTTTTTGGTTTTTTATTTCGTAGCAAGGTCTCGCTGAGTCACTGGGTTGCCCAGCCCGGGCTCAAACTTGCAGTGCTCCTGCCTCAGCCACCCAGAATGCTGGCGTGACAGATGGGCACCGGCAGGCCTGGCCTGGACCCTTGTTTTGCATCTTGTTTGGTCGGGGGGCGAAGGCACTGCCGCAGGGACAGAGATGCGGATGGTGTGGGAGGAGGCTGCGACCGTCCAGATTTCCTTCTGCCGTAGGCCAGCTCGGGCTGTGCGTCTCATGCTATCCCTTTCTCTCTTGTCCCCACCTCCTCCACCTGCCCCTGCTGCCCTCCTCCGTGTGTGCGTCTCTGCCTCGTCCTGCGTTTCCGGCTTGGTCCCTTGATACTCCTGTGCTTGCTGTCTTCGCCTGTCTCCTTCCGCCTGCCATCTCTGTGTGTCCTCCCTCCTTCTGCGTCTCTGTGTCCGCTGTCTCTGCCCCTCCCCCGATGTCGCTGCCCTGCTCCCTCTCTACGGCTCTCCGTGTCTCTCCTCCCCTCCTCTCCCTTCCCTATCTCTGTCTCCACAGTCAAAAAAGCCAAGTTTGACGGTGCCCAAGGTAAGCGCCCCCCTGCTGACCGTGTCGTCTGTCCTCTGTCCGTCTGTCCTCTGTCTCTCTGGGGGCTCTGGGCTGAGGCTCGAAATTGACCTCTCTATCCCGGGAGTGCGGGGCTGGGTGTCGGGCGTCTTTGAATCAGTTACAAATGCGGAAACTGAGGCCCAGGAGCCAGGGGAGCGTCTTGGAGTCAGGTTTGGCCCTCCCCAGTTGCACGGCGGTCTGGTCTGTGTGTCCATCTGCACTGGGCCGCTCAGGCCTCGCGGCGCTCAGAGGCGGCGTCCTGGGCACCCAGCGTCCTCCCGCGACCCCTGCAGGAAGAGAGGACAGTGGGCATCGCCCCGAGCTTGGGAAGGGCTGTCAGGGTCTCGAGCTCCTCGCCAACGCCTCTGTCGCTGCCACAGAGAAATTCAACACCTACGTGACCCTGAAGGTGCAGAATGTCAAGAGCACGACCATCGCTGTGCGGGGCAGCCAGCCCAGCTGGGAGCAGGACTTCATGTTGTGAGTATGCGCAGCAGGCCAAACCCGCAGAGGCCACGCCCCCTCAGAGGCCACGCCCTGCGCCACGCCCCCACATGACCACACCCACATGCCACGCCTCCAAGCCCGCCCCCACGCGGCTACCCACACCAGGGCCGGCTGCCCCAGGCACCCGGGCATCGCTGGCCTCCTGGACACCACCGAGTCCCGGCAACCACCAGCCTCCACCGGCCTGCTGCCACCGCCCGCCTCGCACAATCTGCTGTCCTCGGCAGCCGCAGCCAGGATATTTTTAACACTGCAGATCACATCCTGACGCTCTCTTCCTAACCAGTCCTGGCAAAGGTGCCTCAGAACCACTCCCCACCGTGCACCTGGCGCTGCCCCCAGGGCCTTTGCACCTACGCTCTCCAGGACACTGACCCCCGATGTGACTACACAGCAGCCTAGAGGTGGGCTGCCCTCTCCTGGCTGCTTCTCGGGGACCCGGTCAGGGCTCCTCTGGCCCCAGCTTCTCCTCCGTAAAATGAGAACACAGAGCTCCTTCCGCGGAGCCCGCAGCCCGGACTGTATAGCAGCGGTCACTTGGGGATGGCCTCACCTCCTCAGCGCCCCTCCTCTTCTCTCCCCAGCGAGATCAATCGCCTGGACCTGGGGCTGACCGTGGAGGTGTGGAACAAGGGCCTCATCTGGGACACCATGGTGGGCACCGTGTGGATCCCGTTGCGGACCATCCGCCAGTCCAATGAGGTGACCCCGGGCGTGGGAGGGCAGAGGCATGTGACCTGAAGAACATGAGCATGTCCATTGAAACACCTGGGGTTGCCTTGACAACCCAAAGATCGCCAGCTCCTGTTAAACTCCTTCCCGTGGCTTTACTCTGCTTCCCCACGTGGCTTCCACCTCGTGACGCAGAGCTGCCTAAGGCCCGTCCTTGCACCTGCATTCCAGCCGGGGGGGTGTAGCAAAGGAGGGCCATTTAGAGCACTTGCCTGAGTCCTGTGGCCTTGCCTGGCTATACGGGATTCTGGGAAGTGTAGCTTTAAGTCCTGCGCTCTGAGCCCAGCTAGAATTTATATTACAGAACTGTGGAAGGAGTAAAGGGGTTACCTGCCTGTGGTGGGCAGCAGAAGGGAGGTTACACCTGCTGGAGGAGACTCCCAGCAAGCACCCTGGCCCTCGGCCCTCATGCCACAGGCAGGGAGGGGTTGTGTGTATGTGTATGTGTCCGCACTGTCCGCAGCCAGTCCCTGCCTCAGCCTTCTGGCAAGGTCTTACTGCCTTGGATTTCTGCCTGGGCCTCCCCACCCCCACCTCAGGGCCCCAATTTCCCCATCTCTAGTCCGGGCCATGAGCCAGGCTGTGGGGAGGTAGCGGCAGGGGAGGGGCCTCTCATGAGGTGTGTGGATGCCTGACCTGGGCATGGCCCTGCTCTGCAGGAGGGCCCCGGGGAGTGGCTGACCCTGGACTCCCAGGTCATCATGGCCGACAGCGAGATCTGCGGCACCAAAGACCCCACCTTCCACCGCATCCTGCTGGACACGCGCTTCGAGCTGCCCCTGGGTGAGCCTCCGGAGACCTGCACCCTGGGACGCCCTACACACACACACACACACACACACACACACACACACACACACACGTTTCGTTTCGTGGGGACTTGGATGGCTCAGGCTGCAGGGCAAGAAGGGGCTGGGAGAGGGAGGGAGGCGAAGGCCCTGGGGAGGGGCGTGGCTTGGCGGAGCAGCGCAGCCCTGGCTGGGCCCGGAGGCACGGGCAGAATGAAGCTGGGTGCGGTGCTGCACACCGGTCATCTCAGCACTCTGGGGGCTGAGGAGGATCACAAGTTCCAGCCCCCCTAGGCAACTACCTACGTCCTGTCTCAAAGTAGAAAAAAATGAAGAAAGTGTTAAGGATGTAGCTCGCTGTGAAGCTGGGCTCAACCCTCCGTACCACAGATAAATAAACATAAAAGTGGGGCTGGGGATATAGCTCAGTGGAATAAGCGCTTGCCTAGCAAGCGCAGGGTCCTGAGTTCGATCCCCAGTACCGCAAAAAAATAAATAAATAAAAATTAAAAAATAAACATAAAAGAGAGACGGAGCCCAGGGTCCTGACACAGAGCTACGCCTCAGTCCTTTCCAAAACACTGACACAAGGTGTTGCTAAGTTGCCCTGGCTGTGCTGGAGCTTGCGACCCTCCTGCCTCAGCCTCCTGTGCCCTATACTGGGATGACTTTGTCTGCCTTCTCCTGCTCCGTTGGTCCGCCAGCTTGGGAGCGGGGGCGGGCGGCGCGGGGGTCGTGGCCAGCACTCTGGCTCTGTGCACAGACATCCCCGAGGAGGAGGCGCGCTACTGGGCCAAGAAGCTGGAGCAGCTCAATGCCATGCGCGACCAGGACGAGGTGCGTGGGGTCCAGAGCCGCCGCAGCCCCTCCCCCGCACCGTCTCCGCCCACCCCCCTTCTCTTGTGTGGGAGGTCTGGGCCCCGCTGCTGGCTCCAGCCCTGAACCTCTGCCCCACCCGCAGTACGCGTTCCCAGATGAGCAGAAGCCGCTGCCGGTGCCCAGCAGCCAGTGCTGTAAGTGTCCCATTCCGAGCCCCGGTGTCCCCTGCAGAGCCCGGGGCTGCTGGCCCTGCCCGTCCTATAAATGAGTTCCTTAAGGAGATCTAGAAGTCATTCAACGAACCTCGAACGGGGCTGCACAGGCCCCAAGCACCTCGACGGCAGCACCTGTCCAATGGGCGACCGACGGCGCCTTGCAGTGCCTGTTTCGTTAAACAGAGACGGGGGGGGGGGGGGGGGGGGGGGGGGGGGGGGGGGGGGGGGGGGG
>PVLD010012639.1:0-22896 GCA_004027595.1 Dinomys branickii | reverse complement strand
CGGGCCTCGGGGTGTCCCAAGGCTCAGGGGCCCAGGCTCACCGGGAGAGAAGAGACAGGAGACCCCAGAATCTTCCCTGCGCCCACGGGGTCAGCCAAGGGGGACAGGGAAACTGAGGCAGCAGCAACCCGGTCATTCTGCTTTCTGTTGTAGGCAACTGGAACTACTTCGGCTGGGGAGAGCAGAGTACGTTGACCTGGGGACCCCGAAACTCATACGCAGGGGCTGGGGTCCAAGGGGGGTGGGGCCCTGTTTGACCGCTTCGCCTGCAGCCTCTGACCCTGCGCACCACTGCTGGTCTGGCAGGGGCAGAACTGGGTGGGGGTGCCGCTGGGACAACTGTGCGGCTCCTCCCCTCATGTCCCCCTCGTGTCCCCCCCATAGGCCAGGGCTACCCAGTGAGATACCCACAGGGACTCACCCGTTTCCTCTTTTTTTTTGGTCTTTTTGAGGCAGGGTCTCGCTATGCTGTTCAGGCTGACCTTGAGCTCACTTTGTAGCCCAGGCTGGTCTCGAACTTGCAGTGATCCCCCTACCTCAGCCTCTTGAGTGCTGGGATTACAGGCATGCACACCCAGCCTCTCCCCTTTCCTCTTGTCCTCCCCTCCTTCTTTACTTTCCTGGACTGGAGATTGAACTCAGGACCTCGGCACTGAGCTCCGTCCCCAGTGCTTTTTTAATTTTTATTTTGAGACAGGGTCTCTCTAGGTTGCTACATTGCCTGAGCTGGGTCCAAACTTGTGAACCTCCTGCCTCAGCCTCCCAGAGTGCTGGGAGGATGGGGGTGCACCACCACACCTGGCTGAAATTAATTTAACAGTTGACTACATTAAAAGAATCAGACCTATTTGGAGGGGTCTTTTTGAGACAGGGCCTCACTATGCAGTTCAGGCTGGGCTTGAACTCACTTTGCAGCCTAGGCAAGCCTCTCACAATGATCCTGGTGCCTCAGTCTCCCAAGTGCTGGGATTACAGGCATGTGCCACCACGCCCGGTTCAGACCTATTTTTTGTGCACCTAGAAACAAAGGCATTTAGCTAAGCGTGATGGCGTGTACATGTAATCCCAGCACTTGAGAGGCTGAGGCAGGAGGATCACCATGAGTTCCAAGCTAGCCTAGAACAAACAACAAATAGAAGCATATGCATTCAGCTGAAAAGTACTTAGCTGAAAAAAAATTTAGATAAAGTAAGGGCTGGGGATATAGTTCAGTGGCACAGTACCTGCCTGGCAAGCACAAGGTTATGAGTTTAATTCCCAGTACAAAAAAAAAAAAAAAAAACCGAAAAACAAGAAAAACAAATGTCTGGAAAATGAGCAAAGATGCACACAGACACAGGAGGCACAGCCGGCCCGTGGCCCTCAGCAGGTAAAACCATCAGCAAGTTAACTGCAGGTTCAAGGGGAGCGGATTTCCTGCAGCCTGTTTGCTTGCAGCCTAAGTGGCATTTTCTAAAACATGGAGGCACTGCACACTGGGACATTCTAACGTCTTCCGGTGCTGTTGATGACATCACACCAGAGGCCCCCTCCGTGGCCTGAGTGCTGGGGACCTGGTGCCTTCTGCCAGGAGCACTGTGCCCACATGCTCTGCTGCCTCTCTGTGCTGGCTATGTTCTGCTTCACTTTCAAAACCGTGATGTTATTATGTTCTGTAATTATAAAAGTCACGTACACTGTTGAAGTGATCTTTTAAACTGGGTGTGGGGGGACAGGCCTGTGCTCTCAGCTACTCAGGCTGAGGTGGAAGAATTGTAAATTCAAGTCCAGCCTGGGCAATTTAGCAAGAGAGACCTTTTCTCAAATTTAAAAGGGCTGAGGATGTAGTTGCATGTGAAGACCCTGGGTTCCCTCTCTAGTACCACAAGACAGGGAGAGAAGAAGGAGGAGAGAGAGATTTTCCCAGAAATTGCTGAGTGAATAGGAAGGTGTATGGCCTCCTACCCAGATGTATCACTTTTTGTTTGGTTTGGTTGTGGTTTTTTGAGGCGGTCTCACTGTGTTCCCCAGGCTGGTCTTCAACCTGAGATCCTCCTGCCTCAGCCTCCTGAATAGGTTGTATTACAGGCATGCACCACCATGCCCAGTACATGTTGCTTTTAGAATTACATTTTTTTAAGCGCTCAGAGTTTGGCCATGGCCCACCCAGGTCAGTGCAGGTGGGTGGAGGCTGCCGAGAATCAAGCAGTCTTGATGGAAATGCCCCTGCCCCTGCCCCAGCCACTTTGCCCTGTGCCTGCAGCTGGGGTCTGGGCCCTCACCCGCACGAGTGCGTGCATCAGGGTTCTATCCTGCCCCATCCCAGGACACCTGCTGATGGGAGACCCACTGTCTATTAGAACGACCCCCCCCTTGTTTTTCTGACAGCCTGTGTATTGGCAAAGTTCAGCCTCCCATGGAGCTGAAGGTCTCTGTGCCCTTCTAGCATCTGACCTAGCCTGGCCCAGATTCTAGATCCAGTTTGACCCTGATGAGGCCAGGCAAGGTTTCCACCTCCCTTGTTCTGAGGCCTATACTTCTATTAGCAAGACACACAGTCTTCCTAGCATTGCATAAAAACGCCTCTCTCCGGGTGGGCAGCCCGTCACCCTGTCCCTCTGTTCTGCTGTCTCCCAGACGATGACCCCGACAGTGCGGTGGATGACCGGGACAGCGACTATCGCAGTGAGACGAGCACCAGCATCCCGCCACCCTACTACACCACCTCACAGCCCAACGCCTCTGTGCACCAGTACCCTGTCCGCCCGCCACCCCTGGGCTCTCGGGAATCCTACAGCGACTCCATGCAGAGCTACGAGGAATTCTCGGAGCCACGGGCGCTCAGGTAGCCTGGGCATCCCTGGGGTAGGCGCAGGCAAAGGATGAACATGATCCTATGTGGGCGTGAAGCCCGTGCTTTGCCCAAATGCTTGCAGGAGTAGCTGAGAAAGCTTGACTAGGAGGCTGAGTCTGGAGGGTCTCAGGTTCCAGCCCAGCCTGAGTGACTGAGTCTCAGAATAAAAAGTTAGAAAGGACTAAGGATGCAGTTCAGTGCAGAGGGGAACTGGAAGCTCTCACCGCCAAGCCAGGGGCTTCACCACTGGAGGAGCTCATGAGCTTCCCGGAGTTACAGACCCTGCCCCCGCCCCGTGCCCCGCCCCGTGGAGTATGGGGGTGGGGCTGAGGCGCAAGGGGGAACAGGGACGCTTGCTGGGCAGGATCCCAGTAGCAGCCAGTGGCCCCAGGGTGGCCCTGAGCCATGTCTTCGCGCAGCTAGGGCTGGTGGCTGTCAGGGGCCCTGCTCAGTCCCTCGTGCGCCTTGCTGAAGAGGCTGCCTGGGCCTGCGACACGGGGTCCCCACCTCCAGGACCATGGCCACCGAACTTTGCCCCAGCAGGTAAGGCTGGCTTCTGAACAGAAACCAACAATCGGGAGAGAACCCAGGCCGCAGCACTGAGCTACATCCCAGGCCCCCTGTTGTTGTTTCCTTTAAGATAAGCACTTGCTGTGTAGTCCAGGCTGGCCTGGAATTGGCAGCAGTTCTCCTGACCCCATCTCCTCCATGCTGAGATTACAGACGTGCATCCCCAGCCTTTTTAAAAATTGAAACAATTTTGAGCCAGGGCCTCTCTAAGTATCTAAGCTACCCAAGCTGAGTGCGCTCTAACTTGCGATCCTCCTGCCTCAGCCTCCCAACATGCTGGATAAAGGCAAGGGCCACTGGGATTGGCTAAATGTCAAGACTGTGGCATTGGGCTTACATTTCTAACACATGAACTTCAACGGACACATTCACACTGAGACAATCTTCTAAAATATACTTTTCATTTAAGCAAGAGCAGGAAAGCCACATAAAACCTGGCACCACAGTACATGCCTGTAATCCAACTTACCTGGGAGGCTGAGGCAGGAGGATCACAGTTTGAGCTCCATTTGGGCCACTTAGCGAGACCCAGGCTGTTTGCTGGTGCCTCAGGCAGGCCCCAGCACACAGTGAGTACCCAGTCCCAGCTAGCTGAAGCCTGGGCCCTGGGACCCCACTGACCTGTGCGGCTTGCTCCCCACAGCCCCACAGGCAGCAGCCGCTACGCCTCATCGGGCGAGCTGAGCCGAGGCAGCTCGCAGCTGAGCGAGGACTTCGATCCCGACGAGCAGAGCCTGCAGGGCTCAGAACTGGAGGACGAGCGTGACCGCGACTCGTACCATTCGTGCCACAGCTCAGTGAGCTACCAGCAGGACTCGCCGCGCTGGGACCAGGACGCCGAGGAGCTGGACGAGGACCTGGACGAGGACCTGGAGGACGAGGACCTGGAGGACGAGGAGCTGGAAGATGAGGAGGAGGACGCTGTGCCAGACGACCTGGCCAGCTACACCCCGCGCGAGGAGCCAGCGGTGGCCGAACCCAAGGACTTCAAGCGCATGAGCCTCCCTCCGGCCACGCCCGAGAAGGAGGACACAGGCCCCACCCTGGCCAGCGAGGGCCCTGACCTGGCCAAGGCGGCCCCCAAGCCGGCCACGCCCGAGATGCCCGAGCCCGAGCCCCCCAAGGAGCAGGAGAGGTAGTGACCGGGCTGGGCGGGGTCTTGGCGCCAGGCCAGGCAGCCTTGGGGCCCACGCTGCCCAGGGCACTGGCGCCTGAAGGTCGGGGACGGCGCCGACTCTGATCTATGTGGCAGGGCCCCGGGAGGTCTCAAGGCACTGCCAAAAGGGATGGGGCGAGACTGCGGCAGAGGGCTCGGGGTGTGAGGGCCGGCGACGCTGTGCCCAGGGTGCAGACAGGGTGGTCGCGAGGACCCAGGACTCAGGGTGGAGAGAGGTTAAGGCCATGGAGAGCCCCGCATGGCTCACGACACCCTCTGCCTCAGCTTCAGGCCCCGAGAAGAGGAAGGCCAGGAAGGCCAGGACTCCATGTCCAGAGCCAAGGCCAACTGGCTGCGTGCCTTCAACAAGGTGCGAATGCAGCTGCAGGAGGTAAGTACACTGTGCCCCGCTCCCTGCAGCGTGGCCACGCCCAGTGCTCCGCCCACCCATGCCTGTGCTTAATTACTCCCAATGCCCCACCCACACCACATGGCCACGCCCAATGCCCCTAGTCAAGACTGGCCAGTGCCTAGTGCTCCACCCACACCCCTCAGCCACGCCCAACATTCCGTCCATCCAGTCTGGTCACGCCCCAAGCCACGCCCATACCCTTAGCCACGCCCGCCACCCTACCGGCTTTGCCAATATCCACTGTCCCACCTGCTTCCACTTTGGCCACGCCCAATGCCCATCCACACCCCCTGCCATGACTATGCCACCCACCAGCTTCTCCCTCACCCTGCCCACGCTGGCCACTGACCTCTTGCCAGGTGAAGCTGTCAGAGCTGACGCCTCAACGGCTCCCCTGTACTCGGTCCCACCTAGCCAGCACGCAGCCTCCCTCAGGGCCAAGAGGAAGGAGAGGAGGACTGGAACCGGGCGTAGGCTGAGGTCGTGGCTACAGCCACATCCGGGTCAAATTCAGGATCGCGGAGTCACCTCGGTCTGCACTGAGAATGAGGGCTAGGTGGAGGCTGGTGGGGTGCAGAAGGTGGCCGGGTACACAAGCTGGTGACAGCTGTGCAAAGGCCCTGGGCGTGAGGGTAGTGAAGTGAGGGAGGCTGTCCAGAGTTCAGAAAATGATAGTCTTCTGTTTTGACCAGAGAAATGTTAACCCCCATGCCCCCTACGACTGTGGAGGATGACCTCTTGTGCATGGCGGTGCGGACTAATCCCCAGGCTTGGCAGGAGGCTGACTGGATGTGTGACGGAGAAGCCCAGCTCCCTCGCAGCTAAACAAGGCTCAGGACAGTCCAGGGACCCTAAGAATGCACAGCTGCGGCAGAAATGATGGGAGGGACAGCTACACTGACTCTCTGTCTGTCTGTTTGTCTGTCTGTCCCCCAGGCCCGAGGAGAAGGAGAGATGTCCAAGTCCCTGTGGTTCAAGGGCGGGTGAGTGATGTCTTAGGTCCTGATTTGGCAGCCAGGCACAGACTCTCTCAAATTAGGAGGGGCCCCATTTAGGGAGGAGTGAGTCTGTTGTTTTGAGGTGGGATCTTCCAATGTTGCCCAGGCAGATCTTAAACTCTTGGGCTCAAGCAGTCCTCCTGCCTCAGCTTCCTCAGTAGCCAGGACTGCAGGCACACGCTGCCACACCCAGCAGAAATAGCTGTAGGATAAAACAGGCACTAATTCTCACACCCTCCCTGTGCGACCCTGCAGCCTCTGGCTTGCTTTGATTCTGTTTCTAAATTTCTTGGATTCTTACTTGGGTTGCAGGCCCTTTAATTAACAAGAGTCACAGAGCCTACAGGGAGCTTGCTGTCCCGTCAGCCTCAGAGATGCCTGCTGGAAGGCGGCAGGTGGGGAGGTTGGACCACGCAGAAGATAATTTTAAGCGACACTTGTGTTTGGAAATAGCATCAGGACCGTGGCCTCCTTCCTGCACGCCTCCCTTGCACTCAGAATCAGGAACAGGAGGAGCTGTGGCTCCAAAAATAAAAGAGGGGGCCCTGGCTGGAGGCGGCACTGCCGCGGAGCCTGCAGGGGCACCCTGGCAAGGAGGACATACTCCAGGCAGTTCTGGTCCCCGCTACAGAACGTGCTGAAGCATGGACACCCCTAGGACCTAGGGGAGGTTTTTGGACTGAAGTTGCAGCTTGTTGGCTCAGGGACGCCGCCCCTCTCGCTGAAGCAGCTGTGGACCAGGCCCGAGAGCCTCCACCACCACAGTGGCCTTTCTCGTGCACCAGCTGAGGCAGAGCCCCTTGGCAAAGGTCTGAGTCACAGACATGACTCGAGCTCCTGCCTCGTCAGCTCTGACACCTTTCCCTCCCTGCTGGACTGCAAGTGTGTACGCACACACACACACACACACACACACACACACGTTTCCATAATGAGCACAAAGAAAGGCTTCCTGGTGGCATACAACTGTCATCTCATCACTTGGAAAGCTGAGGCAGCAGGATCACAAGTTGGAGCCCAGCCTGGGCAACTTAGTGAGCCCCTCTCTCAAAGTGTTAAAAAGCTGGAGATGGAGCTCAATGTGAAGGCCCTGGGCTCCATCCCCCGTACTGAATAACAGTCTTTTGTATTCTAGCATGACATTTACATTTGCCTTAATGCAGTTTTTCATTAAGTGTGGACAGGTGCGCCATTGCCCTGTTTCCCAGATGTGGAAGTCGAGGCCAAGGTCTCGTCTCCTAGGGATGTCACATGGTGTCACTACCCAGGGCTGACACAGTGGGGCAGAGGGCAGAACTGCGAAGTCAGGAGTTCAGGAGCCACCCCTCTTCGCAGCGCACAGGGCACAGGCCTTCACGGCCTCTCCCCACCTCTGTCTATGACCCTTGCCATCCGTGCATCTCTCCCCTGCACAGTCACATTGCTGGCCCCTGGCTATGCAGAGCCGTGCAGGCCACCAGCCTCGTGGCGCAGGCCCCCATGCCTACTTGCCCTCAGCCTGGTGTTAGCAGATACATCCTCTGTGTGCTGCTTTCCCAGTCAGCCTGAGCTCAACCCTCCCACATGAGGAGGCCCTGGCTGGCCCCGGCAGCGGGAGGGGAAGCCCGGCCCTCACAGTCCTGTGCTCCTTGCAGCCCCGGGGGTGGCCTCATCATCATCGACAGCATGCCGGACATCCGCAAGAGGAAGCCCATCCCTCTCGTGAGTGACCTGGTAAGCGTTGCCATGGCAGAGCAGGCGCCAAAGCCGTGCCCAGCCTGCGAAGCTGCCTGTGGTGGTACCTGGGCTGCGGGCTGGCCTGGCCTTCTCCAGCACTAATGCGGCCTGCTTTCCGCCCCATATGCTTCCTGGACGCTGCAGGCCATGGTGAGTGGTGGTGACCTGGGACCCTGAGGGGCTCCACTCCCTGCTCCCCGGGAGGTGGTCTAGCTGTCCCTGTCCGGGGCTCTGGGGAACCTGGCCACGCCCACATCTGGTGGCTCTGCTGTACGGGGGGGGGGGGCGGGGGGCGTCACAGGGTGACCCGAGTGCATCTGTGGTGGGGAGCAGTGGTTGCCCCCTAATCTGGAGCCTGGTTGCTTCCTCCTGCTGTGACCTGTGACCGGCTTCACTGATGCTGTGGCTGCTCCCACCTGTGGCTGGACTTCCTCATGCCTCTACTCAGTCTCTGGTCCAGTCCAGAAAGGCTGGCATCACCTCTGCCCTGGCCTCCAGCACACTAAACAACGAGGAGCTGGTGCGTAGACTTCAAGGGCCTGGGCTGGGGGACAGAGCCAGGCGCAGGGAGGGCGGGGTTGGGAGC
The DNA here is from genome assembly GCA_004027595.1 of Dinomys branickii. NCBI lineage: Eukaryota > Metazoa > Chordata > Mammalia > Rodentia > Dinomyidae > Dinomys > Dinomys branickii. Next base: position 14,625 of record PVLD010012639.1, on the reverse strand, counting down.
AACAATGCTACCCACCTCCCTGCAGAAAAACCACGTTTACAAGAAGACTCTGCAAGCCTTAATCTACCCCATCTCGTGCACCACACCGCACAACTTCGAGGTGTGGACGGCCACCACGCCCACCTACTGCTACGAGTGCGAGGGGCTGCTGTGGGGCATCGCGCGCCAGGGCATGCGCTGCTCCGAGTGCGGCGTCAAGTGCCATGAGAAGTGCCAGGACCTGCTCAACGCCGACTGCCTGCAGCGTGAGTGGGCCGCCAGAGACCCGGCAGGGGGCCGCTGGTGGGGAGCTACGGCGAGGGGCGGAGGGCGGGGCTGAACAAGAGCAGGGGCGGGGCAAGGAGCCTCCTTGGGTCACGCAGCCAGGGGCAGGGAGAGGGCGGTGCCGCGCGAGGGGCGGGGCTCCGTGCCTGCGGAGGGGCGCAGGAGTAGGCCGATTGGGGGCGTAGCGGTGGGCGGGGCATGGGCCGGCTCTGGGGAGGACCAAGGAGGGGGTCGCGGTGGGAGAAGGGTAGAGCGGGTAGAGGGCTGCCTTTGGGGATCTAGAGAGGAAGAGTGGCGAGGGTCAGAGAAGGGTGTGGCGGACTTCCTGAGCAGAGGCGTCTTCCCTAGAAAAAAGCCAGTTAGAGAGGGCGGACTCCAGAGGTCTGGGCAGGACTCCGAGGGGGCGTGGCTCAGAGGCAGGCTTCTAGGGGCGAGGCTCAGGAGGGCTTCTGGTGGGCGGGGCTCGGAGACGAGGATCTCGTGGTGGGCGTGGTCTAAAGGTAGGAACTCTTGGAGGAGGCACTGGAGGGCAGACCCCCCGGTAGGCGTGGCTCGACGTGGGAGGAGCTTCGGTTGGCGAGGGCTTGGGGCGGGCCTAGGCGCGCACCTGCAGAGCTGCAGCGGAGCTCTGGCGGGCTCTCATGGGCAGGCGCGCAGTGACTGCCGCTGTCCCCTAGGGGCCGCCGAGAAGAGCTCCAAGCACGGTGCCGAGGACCGCACGCAGAACATCATCATGGTGCTCAAGGACCGCATGAAGATCCGGGAGCGCAACAAGCCCGAGATCTTCGAGCTCATCCAGGAGATCTTCGCGGTGACCAAGACGGCACACACGCAGCAGATGAAGGCCGTGAAGCAGAGCGTGCTGGACGGCACGTCCAAGTGGTCGGCCAAGATCAGCATCACGGGTGAGGGCGGTGGTCAGGCGTAGCGGGGCCCGGACTCCGCCGGCGCGGGCGGAGCGGTGAGCCTGTGCGCTTGCTGTCTTCCAGTGGTCTGCGCCCAGGGACTGCAGGCAAAGGACAAGACGGGGTCCAGCGACCCTTACGTCACTGTCCAGGTTGGGAAGACCAAGAAACGGACGAAAACCATCTATGGGAACCTCAACCCCGTGTGGGAAGAGAATTTCCACTTGTGAGTGCCCGGCTGGGCCCCAAGGGGGCTCCCACTTGGCCCAGATCAGCTGCCTGACTCCCGCCCTTGCTCTCCTCCCTGTGCAGTGAATGTCACAACTCCTCCGACCGCATCAAGGTGCGCGTGTGGGACGAAGACGATGACATCAAGTCCCGCGTGAAGCAGAGGTTCAAGAGGGAGTCGGACGACTTCCTGGGGCAGACGATCATCGAGGTGCGGACGCTCAGCGGCGAGATGGACGTGTGGTACAACCTGGGTGAGCTAGGGCGGCGTCCAGAGACGGGCCTTCAGAGGGGAATTAGGGGAGCTGGGAAGTGGACAAGCGCGAAGCCCTGCTGCAGCAGGGTGCAGTCTCAGGAGGGGAGGACCAAGGCCAGGAGCCCAGGACCCCACCTAAGAAGACAGGACCGTGGGGTGCATTTCGAGGGCAGGCAGGGCCCGAGAGCCGGGGAGAAGCCAGGCCTAGATCTGACGGGCTGGGGAGGGAGACATGGCCCTGGGTTCAGTCTGAGCGAGGAGTCAAGGTCCATACCCAGTGCAACAGGAGAGACGGTGGGAAATTCCAGCCTAAGCAAGGACACAGAAAGCATGGACCCAGTGTTAAGGGAGACACCTGGGCCTCAATTTCGGGGCATCTGGGAGGCTACAGAGTGGTTCAGATGTTAGAATGGCTTGTTAAACAGACGCTAATGAGCATAGTAGTGCACGCCTGTCACCCCAGCACTCCGGGAGGCTGAGGCAGGTGGAGTGGAAGTTTGAGTCCGACCTGGGCCATTCAGCAACTTAGCAAGACCTTGTCTTAAAACGGCCCAGTGATAGCAACGACGGTGGTGATGATAAAGGCGGATCGGGGTGGGGCTCAGTGTGAAGGCCCTGTGCTCAGTTTCTAAAGGAGAAAAGCCAGCCAGGGCGAGAGCGGGTCGTGACACGGCCGCCCCCGCCCTGCAGACAAGAGGACTGACAAGTCCGCCGTGTCAGGGGCCATCCGGCTGCACATCAGCGTGGAGATCAAGGGCGAGGAGAAGGTGGCCCCGTACCACGTGCAGTACACCTGCCTACACGAGGTGAGCTGCCTGGGCCGGCCACCGCCGCCCCCCACGCAGCCGCTCTGCTCGCTCTCCACACCTCTGGGACTGTTCCCCAGGCTACTCCCTCTGCCCAGAAAACTCCTCTCTGTCCACCATGGCCCAGCTCCAGGGCCCCTCCTCTGGAAAGCCCTCCCCGACGTCCAGGCCAACTCACTAGTCAGCTCTACCTCCTGCCTCCTGCCCCAGAACTGCATGCTCAGGGCTGGACGCTGCTGTCCCCAGGACTTAGTTCAGCAGAAGACTGCTAGGAATGGACGCTTGAGTGAGTGAGTGATGAGTGGGTGAGAAAGATGGGGGAGAGGTAACATGTGAACAGACAGGTAGGGAGAGGAGTCGGTGGGTTGGTACGTGAATAGACAGACAGCGGGTAGACGATGGACAGGGGATGTGTGGTTCAGGTATTACTGAAAGGATGCGGAAGGGAAAGGTAAGCCAGGGGCAGGTGGGTGCATAGGTGGGAAAAGAGATGGATGATGGGTAGATGGATGGATTGATAGGCCCATGGCTAGAGGGGACTGGATGCTGGGATGGGTGGGTGGATGAATTATTGGATGGACAGGTTAAACTGTGAGTAGAAGGACAGCATGGGTGTGGTTGAATTGGTAAAAGAGACGGTAAGTGGATAGGTGGACACTGTGATAGGTGGATGGGTGGTAGAAGGATGGGAGGGTGGACAGACAGGCAGATGACCACATGCAGGAGTGGGTGGGTGGGTGAGAAAGAGGAAGGATACAAGAATGGGGAGTGGATGGACAGACGGATGGATGTGTGGTGGAACCATTAGAAGCACAGATGACAGGAGGCTTGCACTTGGTAGTTAAAGGGGTAAGTGAGTAGCATATGGGTGGGTAGGTGGGTGGATGGATGGATGGATGGGTGGGTGGGTGGGTGAGTGTATGGGTGGTTGGATGGATGGATGGATGGATGGGTGCGTGGATGGATGGACGGATGGATGGAAGGATGATTATTGTGTAGATGGACTGAACTGTGGGTAGTTGGATGGGGTGGGTGGATAGACTTGAATTATTAAAAGGATATATAAGTGAATTTGGGGGTAGTTGGATGAATGGGTGGGAGTGGGTGGATGGGTGGACAGATGTTTGAGTGGACAGATGGTGGGTGGACAGTTGGACAGATGTGGATGGACAAGTGGATGAGCAGATGGATGGCCAGAGGGTAGGCAGTAGAATGATGGACAGACAGATGGACACCTGCACGCATCTGTGATTGATTTACTGACTGGATGGATGAGCAGCAAGGTGAAAAACTTAGGGTAGTTGGATGGAGGGGTGGGTGAGCGTGTGGATAGAAGAACAGATGAACGAGAAGATGCAAGATGGATGGACAGCCTGAGTTGCTCTCTGTAATAAACCCTCTCCCTCGGGGGCAGAACCTCTTCCACTTCGTGACGGACGTGCAGAACAACGGTGTCGTGAAGATCCCGGATGCCAAGGGGGACGATGCCTGGAAGGTTTACTACGATGAGACGGCCCAGGAGATCGTGGACGAGTTCGCCATGCGCTACGGCGTGGAGTCCATCTACCAAGCCATGACGTGAGGCTGCAGGCAGCCTGCAAGAGGGCATTGGGGTGGCCCCGCCCAGGAAGTGTGTGTGGCTTGTGTTGTCTTGGGGGTGTGGTCGTTGGGGGGGGTTGGAGTTGTGGGTGTGGCCTGTTGGGTGTGGCCAGCAGCTTGGGGTATGGTCTGGCTGGGGGTCTCAGGACTTCCTCGAGGTTAGCTATGTGCTGCCCACTGCTAGAGCCGCCAGGACTGCAGAGGTAGAGCTGGCAGCCAGGTGGATGCCTGGCTGGGCAGAAGGATGGCACAGAGACTTGGGCAGAGCCGGGCAAAGAGCAGGCCGGTGGATGGGCGTTCGGGGATTCCCCTCGCGCCGCTGCCACGGGCGACCTGAGGACTCGTGCTCCTCTTGCAGCCACTTCGCCTGCCTGTCCTCCAAGTACATGTGCCCCGGGGTGCCCGCCGTCATGAGCACCCTGCTTGCCAACATCAACGCCTACTACGCGCACACCACCGCCTCCACCAATGTGTCCGCCTCCGACCGCTTCGCCGCCTCCAACTTCGGGGTCAGTAGCGGGCTGGGCTCAGAGCAGGGACCCTCGCTGGCCCGCGGTGGGGGAAGGCCTCTCTAGAGGGCGGGGCAGAGGGGGTGCCCCGGGGTTCTGCTCCGCGCGTGGGCCGCACCCCATGCGGGCCGGGCCCTAGCCGTCTCCCTCCTGCCTCCTCAGAAAGAGCGCTTCGTGAAGCTGCTGGACCAGCTGCACAACTCCCTGCGCATTGACCTCTCCATGTACCGGGTGAGGCGCCCCACGCCCGGCACAGGCAGCACCAGACGCGGCGCAGCGCGGCCCTGCCGGGGGATGTGTTTGCTCCTTTCCGCATGGCCAGCTGCTTCGAGATGCTCACACTGACCCAGCCCCCTCCTGCAACCTGGGGAGTCTCATATTGCCCCCTGTACTCCCTTCTACCTCCACCCCACCTTCCCTCATACCCTGCTTCCAGTATGTGTGTGGGCCCCAGGCCCCCACGCTGAGCCCCTGCCCACCGAGCCCAACTCCCCGAGGCACTCAGTTGTCCGGGCTCACCACTCCTGCCGCCCTCCTGCCTCTCAGCCTCCCAGAGCCTGGGCTCGGTGGGCAGGCCCCACCTTGCCCACCTTTAACCCCCTCTCCTCCTGCTCCCAACAGAATAACTTTCCCGCCAGCAGCCCAGAGAGACTCCAGGACCTCAAATCCACTGTGGACCTTCTGACCAGCATCACCTTCTTCCGGATGAAGGTAGGAAGGCCGGGCCCCGAGGCTGACTTCCAGCCTTCCCGAGGCACGGAGTCCGAAGGCCATGCCCTCTCACAGGCAGCCTGTAGTGTCGCGCACACATTTACATTATGTGGTGTTTAAATGACGTTCAATGTTTATCACCTCCTTGTGGTGAATGCTTTCAAAATAATTTTCTCTAGCTCTGAGTATGTGTGCAAGAGCACGTTTCTGAGGACTGAACCAGAGCCTTTGCCCTGAGTTACATCCCCAACACACACACTTTATTTATTTACTTACATATTTATTTTGAGACCAGATCTTGCTAAATCACCTAGTTGCGCAGGCTGGACTCAAACCTGTGATCCTCCTGCTTCAGCCCACCAGAGCACTGGGATTACCGGCGTGCAGCCCCATGCCCAGCTCTAGCTGCTCGTGAGGCACGTTGCACTGTTGCCACTGTAGTCACTGCCCATGTGGCGGTGCCCCAGAATGCCTTGCTCCTGTCTGACTGCAGCTTAGTTGGTCAACCGCTGCCCTTCTCTCCCAGCCTCTGTAATCACTGTGTTACTCTCATCTTTATGGGGTCAGTTGCGATACAGCCATGCGGAACTTATCTCTCAGTGCCATGCTTATTTCACTTAAGGTCGTGATCCCTAGCTAGACATGGTGGTGCACATGCCTGTAATTCCAAAACTCAGGAGGCTGAGGCAGGAAGATCATGCGTTCAGGGCCAGCCTGGACTACATAGGAAGAGCCTGTCTCAAGATGCCAACTGTTCAACAAACAAAAAGCATCATGATCTCCAGTTCCATCCATATTCTCTCAAATGGCAGAATTTCCTTTTTGTGGCTGAATAGCATTCCTTTGTGCAGAGGTGCCGTGTTTTCCTCACCCATGCACTGCTGATGGGCACTGAGCTTAGTCTCCCCTTGGCTGTCACAGGGGCGCTACAGTGCGTGTGGAGGGTGGACATCCCTTCAGCACGCTGACTTCATTGGAGCTGGATGCAGGACATGGGTGGCGGACCATGTGGTGGATCTCTCTAATTTCTTGAGATCCCTCCCGATTGCTTTCCTCAGAGGCTGTACTGATGTCCTCTCGCATCAGCGGTATCCAGCTCCTCCTCTGCACATCCTCACCAGCTCTCGGTGTCTTCGTTCTTTTGGGCTGTGGCCCTTCTTACTGAGGGGAGGTGATCTCTCGCTGTCGTTCTGACCTCCTGCCACGGCATCCCCTGCAGCCCAAAATGAGTCCCAGCCCCTCTGGCGCGTCCTGCTGCCTCCACACCCAGCATGTGCTCTCCTTCCTTCAGGTCCAAGAGCTCCAGAGCCCGCCCCGAGCCAGCCAGGTGGTGAAGGACTGTGTGAAAGCCTGCCTCAACTCCACCTACGAGTACATCTTCAACAACTGCCATGAGCTCTACAGCCGCGAGTATCAGACAGACCCGGTGAGCCCAGCCCTGCTCCTTCCCACCAGGCTCCGCCCTCCTCCGCCCCCACCAGCGGGCCGCAGTGTGTTCTGTGAAGTGGGCTCCTAAGCCACCCCTCAGGCGTGAGGGAAACATTTAGGAAGACAGATGCTGTAGAGAAAATCCAGGCCCACACCTGGCACCGGGCAAGCCTGGCACCGGGCAAGCCTGCTTAGCCTGCATCAGGGCCAGGTCGTCACAGTCTGTGTCGCTCCGTGTGTTTCTTTTTGGGTGACTGCAGTTACAATTGTTCATAACAAATTAGTGATCAGAACTCAGTTGGACTGAGTTGAGTTTGGGTGTGGCTTCCTCATCGTTTCTGTTCACTCGTTCCTGTCTGCGTCTGCATCCCAGATCATTCCAAGTCTACTCAGGTTTTCAACTTTGTCGGTCAGGATTGGCTGGCTGGTGAAGCCAGTTGGTCTCCCTTGCGTTGGGCTGAGCAGGGCTCACTTCAGGGGTGTCTTACTGTCCTGGCCCTCGGACACTCAACAACCACAACTTAGGGAGATTGAGAGACAGTCACAGTTAGAGAATTCCTTTCTTAGCCGGTGGCTCAGAGACAGGGGGGTCTTTGTCAGAGTCAGTAGAGAAAGCTGCTGGAACTGAGAAAGGAGGAGCTGAGGACAGGAATTCACCCTCCCAGCTCTGCGTGCAGGCACGTCCTGCCCTGAGCTCTTCAGGGTGAGCGCACCGCGCACAGGCAGCGCCAGTGGTCCCGGCGCCTCCCCAGCCTCTGCACCCACGTCTAGATCCACGCCGGCGCAAGTACGGAGACTGCGCTCACTTCCAGCTCTGGTCCTGGGCCAGCCCGAAGGGTCACGCTGCGCTGGGCTGGCCTGGTTCAAGGCAGGGAGCTGGGCTAGGCTGGGCTGGGCTCAGGTCTGCCCGGTCTGTTTCCGTTATGTCGGTGATGATCTTGTCAAGCTGGTTAGCTTCGGCCCCACAGGGCTCGCGCATGCTGCCCCCGTCCGCTCAGCCGGCCGGTGCCCCTCCCATCCTGCCCACAGGAGAGCCACTCCTGTTAGCCTCCTGTGCATGCTTTGCCTTCAGTCTGGTTCCACCTGGTCTCCTGCGGCTGGGTTTGGTTCAAAGAAATTCAGCTGCATGCATTTCCGTTCCATCTTCTGAAGTGAGAATAAAAAGTTGCATGCTGCCTGGGGCTGCGGACGGAGCTGGGCCCGGCCAGGCCTTGGGAATCCGGTCTTTGCCCCGGGACATCCCATTGGAGCTTGCCCCTTGGGAATGGTGGAGCCGGCCCTGTTCCCCCACCAAGGTCTCCACTACTCCTCTCAGGCCAAGAAGGGGGAGGTCCCCCCGGAGGAGCAGGGCCCCAGCATCAAGAACCTCGACTTCTGGTCCAAGCTCATCACCCTCATAGTGTCCATCATTGAGGAGGACAAGAACTCCTACACCCCCTGCCTCAACCAGTGAGTGTGGGTCTGCAGGGTTAGGTGTGTGTGTGTGTGCATGCGTGCGTGCGTATGTGTGTGTGTGTGTGTGTGCGTGTCCTGCCTCAAGCAGTGAGTGTGGGTCTGCAGGGTTAGGTGTCTGGGGTGTGTGTGTGTGTGTGTGTGTGTGCGCGCGCACACATGCAGTTTTTGTTTATGCATTTGTGTATCTGCAGTATTTATCTGTTAGCTGAATGAGCTTTTGGGTTTGTTTGTTTGGAGTTTCTTCTTACCTTTTTTGAGACAGGGTCCCCCTGTGCAATTCAGGTTGGCCTCAAGCTCACTTTGTAGCCCAGGATGGTCTCGAATTTGCAACAATCCTTCTGCCTCAACCTCCCGAGTGCTGGGATTATAGGCATGTACCACCATGCCTAGCTTGAGCTATTGGGTTTTATGTCTGCCTGATGTGAGCACTGGAGAGGCCCCTGAATTTGGGGTACTAACATCTCCTGCTTACTTAGTGATCAGACATTTAAATAGATGGACTCAAGGGTGAGGTGCATGGGTGGATGGATGGACAGAGGCACAGAAGGAAAAGTGAGTGGATGGAAAGATAAATCGATGGACAAGTGGATGATAAATGGTTGAAGAAATGGAGATAAGCAGGTGGACAGATGGATGGGAGGATGGACAGATGGGCAGACAGTGAGCAGGTAGGGGGACACTCAGGCTTGTGGCTGGGTGGATGAAGGGGAGGATGGATAGATGGGTGAGCAGGAGCTCATGCGGAAGGCCTCTGTGCAGTCACCCAGCACTTCAGCAGCTCTGAGGGGAGCTGGGCACAGCCTCCCCGCCCGCCATGTGCTGCCCTGCATCCGTCTTCTGTCCGTCAGCTCCGTGTTACCATGACCTTTGCCAGGTTTCCCCAGGAGCTGAACGTGGGAAAGATCAGCGCTGAGGTGATGTGGAATCTGTTTGCCCAAGACATGAAGTATGCCATGGAAGGTGAGTCCAGGGACCTCACACCCCGGCTCAGTGGCTGCGGACCACTGTGCGTCATCGTCCCCTCGAAGCGGTGACCCAGACAAAGGCTGAGTGTCCCGTCTGCCCTCCAGAGCACGACAAGCATCGCCTATGCAAGAGCGCTGACTACATGAACCTGCACTTCAAGGTCAAGTGGCTCTACAACGAGTATGTGGCCGAGCTGCCCGCCTTCAAGGACCGTGTACCTGAGTATCCCACGTGAGTGCCTGCCCCAGCCCAGCCCAAGGCGCACCCAGGTGCCGACAGCAGAAGGTGCCCCAGAGAGGCCCCTGGAGTCAGGGTGCAGCTGGGCCTCCAGACCGGTGTCCTGGAGCCCACTATGGGGCTGCAGACTCTGAGGCTCCAGAACGTCACAGTGGCAGAGGGTGGCCCTGGGGACCTGGCACACGCACATTTTCTCTGTTGGTCCCCTCGCCGCTCTGTGAAGTGAGGTGACAGTGCTGTAGTCTTCGTTTTGTGGGTGAGGAAGTGGAGGACTGAAAAGATACCAAGCAGCTGGGCATGGCAGTACAGCCTGTAATCGCAGCTACTCAGAAGGCTCAGGCAGGAGGATCACACATTCCAGCCCACCCAGGCAATTTACCAACTTAGTGAGAGCAAGTCTCAAAATGAGAATAAAAGGGGCTGGATTGTACCTCAGTGTGAAGGTCCTGGGTGCCCTCCTCAGTAGTCCCACCACACACACACACACACACACACACACACACACACACTGACATACTCGCACGTTCACACTCAGATGTTCACACGCTCACAGACACACACTCACACCCACATACAGTACCAAGGGGCTGGCGGAGGTAAGGTAACGGGCAGAACCAGGACCTGAGCCTGGCTGTCAGACGCCGGGCTGTGCTGCGGGGCGGGATGGGCTGGTGGCCATGGCCTGCCGACCACTCTTCTATGGGAGGGTTCCAGACACCTGTGGGTGCCAAAGTCCACGGACGCACAGGTCTCTTCTACGAAGCGTGGGTGTGGGTGTCCACATAAAAGCACACACGTTGCCCTGCGCACCTGGAGCCAGCCCGGTGACAGGCCTGGGAGCACCTGTGGGGTGTGAGGTATCATACAGCACAGTTGCGGGACTGTGACGAGAAGGAAATTTCCACATTCCAAAGAATGCAAAGTTTATAAACATGTTCAAGCCACAGTTGGCTGACCCCATGGCCATGGAGCCAGTGGGTACGGTGGGCTGGCTGTACAGGAAACGAGACCCCAGGAGGGAAACCCACACACCCGCAGGCCGCTCTCTGAACCAGGTGACCACAGGTCTGGACTTTGCTCTGCTATAGCCACCTGATGCATTTCACGGATGAAATAACCAGGGCCTGGTGGGAAGGGGCAGAGGAGAAGCCTCCCAGGGCCACAGCGGAGTGTCGGGGAGTAGGACCAACCCCAGCACCACCCAGGCCTGGGGAGGAACCAGGCCCCAGGGGCGAGGGAGACAGGTTGCAGGGGCCCACCCCAGCTGTCCTTTCAGGTGGTTTGAACCCTTCGTCATTCAGTGGCTGGATGAGAATGAGGAGGTATCCCGGGACTTCCTGCATGGCGCCCTGGAGCGTGACAAGAAGGATGGGGTGAGATGCTGACCCTTGACCGAGCTCCCAATTTCCCATAGTGACCTCACTCCCTCTGGAGTCCAGTGGGGTCCAGTTTGAGGGCAAAGATTGCCCCGGAGGAGAAGCCAGTCTTATAAATATCTACTATCTTGGTCTTGCTCATGGTCTTTGAAGTCCTTTGTTCATTCAACAACTGTGAAAAGTGAGTTCATCAAGCCTGACTCTTCCACCCACCCTACAGCCTTCGTATCCACCTCTGAGTCACCTTGCATTCGCCCGGGGTCCTCAGTGCCTGGCCACTGCACAGAGCCTATGCGGGGCGGGCTGGGCCTGCCTGGCTCTGACACCTCCTCCCCGCTCCTGACTCCCGTCACAGTTCCAGCAGACCTCAGAGCATGCCCTGTTCTCCTGCTCGGTGGTGGATGTCTTCTCCCAGCTCAACCAGAGCTTTGAGATCATCAAGAAGCTCGAGTGCCCCGACCCCCAGATTGTGGGCCACTACATGCGGCGCTTTGCCAAGGTGGGGTGCAGGCGGGGCTGGGAGGGGACGTGGGCGGTCTGGGGTCTCAGTCAGGGTTGGGGTGGGGTGTCGGTGCAGTGGGACCTGAGGCTTGGCTTGGCGTTCAGCCAGTGACAGTGAAGTTGAGGTTGGAATGTGGGCTTAGGGTGAGGTTAGGGTCAGAGTGGGGGAAGGGTTGGGATCTGGAGTTTCAATTGGGGTGCAGGGGGGGCTGGGGCTGGTCATCTATGTAGTTGACAATGACATTTGCTCAAGTTGAGACTGGCATCAGAGATGGCCAGGCCTGGGCTTAGGGAGACCTGTGGGTTGGGTTTTGAGTGCATTGCCATTGGCGTGAACGATGGGATTGTGCAGAATGAGACTTGGTTCGGGATAAGCTTGGCAGCGCTGGGTTAGGGCTGGAGTTGAGCTGGACTGTTGTCGGTGTGTGGTGGTGTCAGGGTTTCGGGTCACCTCTGCTGTTCAGTTTGGGATGGGGCCATGCTTACGATTGGGGCTAGGCTAGCAGGCTGGCCCGCTGCTTCAGCAGGAGCAGGACCTGCAGGGTGCAACAGTCTGTCTGCTGCTGTGCACATCCTGACCGTCATCCTGGGTGAGCAGCTCACTGGGCCCAGGGTCCATCTCAGGCACCGTGGGATTCAGGTTCGCCCGAGGTCTCACTGGTGGTCTTGTCAGGACCTGGTGACCAGGACCCACCTGGGGCTCTGCCCTTCTCCCCTCCCGTCTCCCCTGCAGACCATCAGCAACGTGCTCCTCCAGTACGCAGACATCATCTCCAAGGACTTCGCCTCCTACTGCTCCAAGGAGAAGGAGAAAGTGGTGACCTGCACCCCCATGCCCGCCCACCCCCACTCTGCCCCACCCACCTGGCCCCCCAGGGCTCTGAGGTCTGGGTCTGTGTGTCCACCTGTGTGAGATGGACTGCGTTGCTTGAATGTGTAGGATCATGTGTTTGTCTGGCTTGTTGGTGTGCGTGTGTCCATGGGTGTCCAGGTGAGTGGGATAAGTGCACGTCTGATTTTGTAGTCTCATGTTGATTGGCACTCTGTGAGTGTGTGTGTCTGACTGCAAGTGTGAGTGTATGTCCGGTTGTGTTCAGTGCTGGAGGCTGTGTGTGTATGTGTGAGAGAGAGAGAGAGACTGACTAGGGTATGAGTATGTGGCTGTGTGTCCAGCTGTGCTTGTGGGGATCCTGCGTGTGAGGGCACACACTTCCATGTGTCATTGCTGCTGCCAGGGACCCCTTGGGATGTTATGTGTGTGCAAAGCTTTGGCCCATGCAGAAGAGTTAGTGGGGACAAGGACGCCCCTGCTGTGGACCCACCAGGTCCAGCAGGGGCCCAGGAAGATGACCCAAGTCATTCCTTCTCCCAGCCCCAGAGAGCCCCTCCCTGCACCCCAGGAACCTGTGTCCAAGCATTCTTGTGCATTTCCAGGGGCCCCCGAGGGACCCCTGCATCTAGACCCCCCCTTGACTCCATCCAGGGCCCTGGGTGGGTGGGTGGGAGGCCCTGCACAGGGGTCTAAGCCTTGCTTCCTCTGCTGCCCACAGCCCTGCATCCTCATGAACAACACCCAGCAGCTCCGGGTGCAGCTGGAGAAGATGTTCGAGGCCATGGGAGGGAAAGAGGTGAGGCGGGCATGTGCCCTATGCCCAGGGCCTGCAGCCAGGGCCCACAGGCAGACATCGGGGGACTCTTGGCATGTGATGGGCACACCACAACCCCACGTTCGGGAGGCAGAGGCAGGTCACACATCCCAGGCCCGCCTAAGCTCCTCGGGCAGCAGCCCAGCGAAGCTGGCAGCTTCCCATCCCAGCCCGTTTCCTCTGCAGCCCCCAACACCCTCTCCTGAGGTCAGATGAGGTCATACCCAGGACCTGGGGGTGCTCAGTTAACCCTGGCCGACATTTCTCCCACCCAGCTCGACACTGAGGCCAGCGACATCCTCAAGGAGCTGCAAGTGAAACTCAACAACGTGCTGGACGAGCTCAGCCGGGTGTTCGCAACCAGGTGAGCAGCGTGTAGGCACTGGGTGGGGAGCAGCCCTGGGCCCCCAAACCTGGGCGCCAGAGACATACAGGAGGGCAGGGGAAGAGGAGGAGGCTCAGAGTTAGGCAGAGCTGAGCTCAAATCCTGCTTTGCTGCTTACCAGTTGTGTGGCTTGGGGACAGCATCAACCTCTCTGAGCCTCCCTTTGTGTGTCCGTGGGTGGACGTGTGGACAGACAGGTGGACGAGTGGAAGTAGGGGTGACAATCAGACAGCATCTGAGCAGGACCCCTGGGTGAAAGGACACAGACACCTTGGCCCCCTGTCCACCCCACTGTCTTCACTCTGCACTCGGACCGGGATCTGGGCCCTTGCTCCCTGGCCCTGGAAACAAGAGCTCACAGCACCCTGCTCCAGCTCCTCCTCTGTGCCCCAGCTTCCAGCCACATATCGAAGAGTGTGTCAAGCAGATGGGCGACATCCTCAGCCAGGTGAAGGGCACGGGCAACGTGCCCGCCAGTGCCTGCAGCAGCGTGGCCCAGGATGCCGACAACGTGCTCCAGCCCATCATGGACCTGCTGGACAGCAAGTAAGCAAGGAGGGCCAGGGAGGGTCACTGAGCCCCAGGGCCTTAGCGGGACTTGGCTGCAGTGGTGGGGGGAGAGGATGGAAAGGTGGAGGGGTGGGCACCTGGGAGGGTGGGGAGAAATATGTGCATGGAGGAATGCAGGGGCTCCGTGGTAAGTGACAGCGGGGAAGGGCAGGCAAACAGAGAATGGGTTACAAGTACAATGCTTGGAAGTCTAGATGGAGGACAGGTGGGTGGAGAGATGGACACATGGACAGATGGGGGATGAGTGCATGGACGGGTGGACAGATGGGTGGGTGAGTGGATAGACGGGTGGTTAAGTGTTTGGAAGATGTGTGTCTTAGTGAATAGGTAGAATGAGAGATGGATGGATGGACTGAAGGGCAAATGGATATATGGAGAAATATCTGTATAGATGAGTGGATATTTTAGGCTTGGGCAGATTTTCTAGGCAGAGTTACAAAGTAAGAGAGAATCACTAGTGAAGGCCTTCAGCTTGAGGTGCTGAAAGGGCACAACTCCGCTGAAGAGGAAAAGACTGGCCTGTCGACAAAGGAACAAGACCAGCCTTTGTGCATTAGCTGAGATGACCTAGGGTCTGGTTGATCATGTCAGAGTTTTGGTTTTGCAAGATGGCACCAAAGAAGTCCTTATTGTTTGAGGGGCAATTCAGTCTCCATGAGATGATTGTTTCTGTTTAGGACAGTCTCCATTTTGAGGAGGGTGTCTTAGATGAGTAAATGTTTTAATAGATGGATGGATGGATAGGTAGGTGGGTGGATGGGTGGATGGGTGGATTGATGGATG
>PVLD010012638.1:0-59292 GCA_004027595.1 Dinomys branickii | reverse complement strand
CCTTCCTCCTTCTCCTTCCCCTTCCCTTTCTCCCTCCTCCTACTTTTCTCCCTCTCTCCCTCCTTCCTCTTCCTCTTTGTCTTCCTTCTCCTCCTCTTTTTCTTCTTCTTCTTCTTGCCTTTTTTGAAACAGAGTCTCACTATGCAGTTCAGGCTGGCCTTCAGCTCACTTTGTAGCCCAGGCTGGCCTCGAACTCACAACAATCCTCCTGCCTGAGCTTCCAGAGTGCTGGGATTATAGCCGTGCACCACCACATCTGGCCTTGTTCATTAATTTTTGCAATTGAGTCTGTACAACACCTGATGCATATGTCTGATATGTCTGTGCACAATAAGAAGTGTCAGGAGCTACAAGATCCCTCTCTGGCTAGTAGGTAGCAGTTCTATCATCTAGAGTTCCAGGAATTAGTTAAATTAAAGCAGAAAGTACTAATTCTATAAAAAAGACTAGCAGCTAATATGATTTTGGACAAATTGTTTAATAGGGATATTGCTCAAATTACTCACTAGGGGAACTGAAGGATCGCTCATGACCTGTAAAGATCTGGTTTGACCCGTGGATGGAAGACACACCCATGCACAGAAGCCATGCTCACCTCCTACCAGCTCTGCACTTGTGCATTTTGTATCCTGGCCGCCTGCTACCTCCAAGTCTGCTTTGCATTTTGATTCCCCTTGGCATAGGGCAGCAAAGTGCTGACCCACTGACTGAACTAACTATGGACAAGGACAATACAGTGAGAGAGAAGGTAAACCCCAGAGAATCAGCAGCTCCAGGGAGAAAGAATGGACTGGGCCAGCAGTGATACCCCTAAGAAAAGCCTGCAGCTATTGTAAACTATAAAAACAACATGGGGTTTTAGTCCGAAAGTGATTCCTTCTTGCAGGCTAGAATTGGAGAAATCCAGTGCAGCACTGGTCAGACTGGAGAGGGTTTAATCAGGAGCCATTTTTGGAAGGGGTTTAAGACTGAAGCACAGAACAAGTACAGAACAACTTCACTTGAGGGCTTCCAGTGTTACCATTGCATAGTGACTAGATGAGAGACAGGCATAAGAGACAGTTGTGGAGAGGATGTGGGCTAGATGTAGGGCCCCTGAGAAGTTCAGTCTCCATGCAGGAAGGACATGAGGCCTTGCTCTCTGTGGGGGGAAGCCAGGCCTGGTAAGTGTAGGTTTCAGAAGCAGCTGGATCTGAAAATGCTGGTGCTACTCCAGTGGTCTACCTGAACCCCGCCTGGCTGCCCACATCCAGCAGAGAATGGTGGTACGATTGCTTGCCCATCCAGCAGTGTGAGCAAGGACACATCTTAGCTTAAACTCTGTCACAGCCTGAGGTTTACAGACAGAGGGGCCTTGGGAGTGAGGTGGGGGCATCTTTCAAACCCACAGGCCCTGCAGCTAGTAGAGAAAATCGTGACACCCCGGGGTCCAACATTGCAGACCCTGGAAGGAGACCATGCATCCAAAGTTACAGAATTTTTTTACCTCATTTTTCTTTCTCCTTTAATTTTTTCTTGTTTCCTTTATTTTGCTCTGTATTTTTTCTTTTTCTTTCTTGTCATTTTTCTATTACTTTTACCTAAGTCTATTAATTTCACTTTACTGCATAAGAGAATCTTTATCTCACTCTTCTCATTTTCTATTGATTAATTTTTCAAATTTTACTTTTTAAATTCTTCCATTTGCTGTTCCTTCTATCTTTACTAGTATAACCATTAATTTTATTAGTCTTTAGGTAGGTAGTTAACTGCTGTTGAATACTTTTCTATTGTTAGTGGAGGGGTAACTGCTGCATTCAGTAGATATTTAGTAGCTATATAGTGTTTATAACTATAGAGCTTTTTTCTGTGGTTAAGGCTGCTGCATTGCTGGTTCTTAGGGTATGTTAATATCCAGTTTGTCTTTGTTGCTATTATTGTTGATGGTTTTGTTTTTGTTTTCATTTTTAGTACCGGGAATCAAACTCAGGACCTTGCACTGCCTAGGCAGGCTCTTGTGCCGCTGAGCTATATCCCCGGGTCTGTTGATGGTTTTATTGCTATTGTCAGAGTAGCAGAGTCATGGCTATTAATTATTTTTCTCTGTTTGCCAATATCTGGCTTGCCTTTGTGTCATTCACAATACAGTGGCCCATTCCTGAATATCTGGGGGGCCAGATCAGTTATACTGCAGCCTCTCCTTCCAGATTAATAGAGGTGGTTGACCTTGGGACAGAGGCAAAGGTCTAGAGTTAGCCTTGCCCAGAATGCATCCCTGAAAAGCAGACACTAAGTAAAGAGACCTCCATACTAACAGCAAAGTCTTCCTACTATGATCAACCTGCAAACCTCAGTGTGGCCATGTGCATGTGTACAGAATAGAAACATGCAAAGTATGGAAACATGCAAAGATGAGGTAAACAATGTCTGCAAACACTCAGAACTCCCCAAAGCTGATTCATGGGACACTGATGTAAAGAGAGCAAAAGCTGCACAGCTGGATTATTTGAAATGATAAAATAAGAGATGAACACAGATCAATATGGGGCTCAGATAATGGACATAATAAAGAAAATGTGCAGTGAGTTGTCATAATAATAAAAAGCCAGATGAGACTGAAAGTCCTACTCAACCCAGCTAGTCCCCTTCTGGGTATTTTTCCAGAATTAAACACGTCATATCACAGTGATGTATGTGCACCCATGTTTATAGCAGCGCAATTTGTCATAGCTAAATCTTGGAAAAAACCCAAATGCCCATCAACTGAGGAATGGATAAAAAATTTGTGGTATTTCTATACAATGGAGTATTACTCAGCTATAAAAAAGACAAACTTGAGGCTTTTATAGGTAAATGGATGCAACTAGAGACCATACTCATAAGTGAAATAAATCAGACCCACAGGTATAAACATCACATTGTCTCCCTGGTGTAAGAACGTGTAAGAGTAAATAAACCCCAAATGCACAATAGACAATAAGAAAGGGAAAGAAATTGCTCTAAGGAAGGAACAACTGGGATGAGGGAAAGAAGAAAAAGTATTAAGGCAAATCATATAAATATAAATATATATATACATACATACACACATATATACAAATATATGCATACACACAAATATATGTATATATACATATATACACACATATATGTATATATGTGTGTGTATATAGACACACACATGTACACACACACACACATATATCTATATCTATCTATCTATCTATCTATATATATGGATTGGTGCCGTAACTGTACTGTTGGTGTCTGCTGGTTTGTTGAGGGGAACAGTTTATGATTAAAAGGTTTTTTTTTTTTTTACTTCTTTTACTATTTTGACCAATTTTACATGCTTGTATCTGGTAATCTGAGCAATTTATGTGACAACAACAATTTGCAGTATAACAACCACTGGTGAATTCCTACAATCCTTCCTAGTGCCACCTTGTGTTGTCTATAATGTTCTTTTAAATTATTATTTTCTTATTTTCTTTTCTTATTCTCTTTATTGATTTGATCAATTTTCAATTCTTACATCTGGTAATCTGAGCAACTTCGTTGAAAATAACAGCCACTGTTAATCCCTATCATTTGGTTAGAAACCCTGTATCATTTTTAATGTCCTTGCTTTGTGTTCTTTGTATTTTGCCATTATTCTCTTTTTCTGTACTATTTTCTTTAAAATTAAAAAAAAAGCCAAATGAGCTAAACAAAACAATATAAAACATAAGTTACCAGTTTGGCAAAGAGTTAGAGCCCGTCAGAGGGCTCCAAACAAAAATCTGGATTAAAACTTCTATTGAAAACAGGGGTGACCAGTGTGAGGACCGTGTCAGAACTAAACAACAGCTCTGATGTTTGTGACACTATTCAGAGAGAGCATAAAAAAGACAACATGAGAAAAGGATCTGACAACTGCTAGATGACACAAAGAAGACTAAGGTTAATTTGAGTTAGTTAAAAATCAGAAGACAGAACAAATGGCATAAAATATCCGCTTATAGAAATGACAGCAGGAAACTTTCCAAATAAGGGAAAAAAATTCAACAAACAGGTAAGTGGAATGTATAGAACCCCACATAGCTATGAAAAGTACCTCTCCATGACACCTCATAAGCAAATTCCCAGAAGTCCAACACAAGGACAGAATCTTAAAATGCTGTTAGAGAAAAGCAGCGAATCACTTACAAAGGTAAACCATTAAAATTATAGCAGACCTTTGAACACAAACCTTAAAGGCCAGAAGAACTTGGAAGTGTTTCAAGCCCTAAAAGAAAACAACTTCTAGTCTAGAATGATATATCCTGTAAAACCGTCTCTCAAGCAGGGGATGGTGGTGCATGTTTGTACTCCCAGCACTCAGAAGGCTGAGGCAGGAAGATCATTGCAAATTTGAGAGCATTCTGGGTTACAGAGTGAGTTAAAAGCCAGCCTGAACTGCATAGCAAGACCCTGTCTCAAAAAGACAAAAAACCATGCTAGCCATCCTGCATATATATATATATACTTACATAGCTATCCCTGGTTGCACTGTTGTCTCATGTCGCTTTAATGTAAGGAACAATCAATGATTGGTTGTTTAATCAATCTTGTATGTCTATTTGCGTTGTCCTGAACATACACTTTGAAGATATCAGTGTGTAATACAACAACAACCATTGTTAATCCCCTGCCACCTTATCTGTAATTCAGCTTTTTTACTGTTCTTGTGCTACTTTGTGTCTGTTTGCTAATGTTTTTGTTCTTTTACTTTTAAAATAAAACAAAACAAACAAAAAACCCAAAAAGACAAAAAAACCCTCAAAAAACAACAACAACAACAACAGAAAAACACTCAAAATTGATGGAGAAATAAGGCAAAGAGCACCTAAAGAAATTCTTGAACTAACACTCCAAAAAATTCTCAAGGATATTCTAGAAATAAACAATGAAGCTAACAATGCCAAAATGTAAGAGGATGAATATACCAGGCAGGGTGATCAGTTAAGCACAAGAGGGGAAAAAGGCAACAACACGAAAATAATTCAGTGACGGTAAGTCAATACTTATTAGTAATATAACTCTCAATGTCAGTGGTCTCTATTCCCCAATCAAAACACATAGATTGACAGAATAGATCAAGAAACAAAATCCAACTACATACTGTTTATAGGAGACACATTTAATTCCAAAAGGAAACTCATAAATAAAAATGAAAGGATGAGAAACAATATTCCATGAAACAGGAACCCCAAATCAAGCAGGTGTACCTATCTTATTTTCAGACAACGTAGATTTAACCCCAAAACTGATCAGAAAAGCCAAATAAAGTTATTACATGTTGGCTAGGGGAATAATTCAACAGGAAGAGGTAATAATTATAAACATATATGCATTGAAAACCAGCACATCCAACTTCATAAAACAAACATTAGTGAACACAAAAGATTAGATAAACAGATTAGATGAACATCAACCTAATTATAGGGGGGACCTCAATACCCTACTGTCACCAATAGATCAACTACACAAAAAAGTCAACAAAGAAATACCAGTGTTGAACCAAACCTTCAAGCAAGTGGATTTAATAGATATCTACATAGTGTTCCATTTAAGAACAGAACACACATTCTTCTCAGCAGTACAAGGAACTTTCTCCAAAATAGACCACACTTTAACCCATAAAACGTGCTTACATAAATGCAAAATAACAAAGAATTTCCCATACATATTATCAGATCTTAGTACAAGAAACTGCAAATTAGTGGCAAAAGGAACTACAGAGGCCAGCATGGTGGTGAACTCAGCACTCAGGAAGTTAAGGGACGAAGATTGCTGTGAGTTTGAGACCAGCCTAGGTACATAAGCGAGTTCAAGGTCTGTCTGAACTGTATAGTGAAATCCTGTCTCAAAAAGACAAAAAGAAAGAAAGAAAGAAATAAAGAAGGAAAGAAAGAAAGAAAAAGAAAGAAGGAAAGAAAGAAAGAAAGATACCAAGGAAGTAATGCAAACACATGAAATTAAACAATACTCTCTTGAAGGGATCATAGAAAACAAATCAAGGAAGATATTAGATGATTGCTAGAAGAAATGATAAGGACAGTACAACCTTCCAGAGCCTATTTAATGTAAGGAAAGTAGTCCTAAGAGGGAAGTTTATAGCTGATGTGAATGTCCACGTCAGAAAACCAGAGTCCAAATGAACAATTTAATGGTGAACCTCAAGGTACTAGGAGAAGAAGAACAACCCAAACCCAAAGGTAGGACAAAGAAGGAAATTATAAAGATCTGAGAAGAAATCAATGAAATGAAGACTAAAAAAATACAAGAAATCAGTGAATTGAAGAGGTAGTTCTTTGGAAGAATAAGCAGAATATACAAACAGTCAATCTTACAAAAAAAAAAAAAAAAGGAAAGAAAAGACCCACATCAATACAATTAGAAATGGAAAAAAATGAAAATAACAATAGATATTGTCAAAATGCTGAAGATTATTGGTAACTACTGCAAAAATCTGTAAAAAAATTGGAGAATTCAGAAAAAATGAATAGATTCCTAGATATACATGAATTACCAAAACTGAAATAAAAAGATATAGAAAAACCCTGAATTACATGATAGCAGGCAATGAAATTGAAACAGTAATTTAAAAGACCTTCCCAGATAAGAAAAGCCCAGGACTCAATCAATTCACTGCTGAATTCTAGAACTTCAAGGAGGATGCCAGTGCTCCTCCAACACTAATGAAATTGAAAGGGAAGGGGTAAAATTATTCCTGGAAGCTAGCATTGTCCTGATTCCAAAACCAAACAAGGATCCTGCTAAAAAAGAGAACTACAGATCAATTTCTTTAAAGAACAAAGATCCAAAAATCCTCAATAAGATAGTGTCAAACAGAACGCAACAAATCATAAAAACATCATATATAATGACCAGGTTGGCTTCATCCCAAGGATGCAACGATGGTTCAACATAGGCAAATCAATAAATGCGATACATCACACACACAGAAGCAAGGACAAAAATCACACAATCATCTCAATAGATGCAGATAAAACCTTTGACAAAAACCTATAACTCAGAGCTGTAACCCCAGTACTTGGGCAGCTGAGGCAGGAAGATTGCCATGAATTTGAGGGCAGCACGGGCTAAATAGTGACTTCAAGACTAGACTAAACTACATAATGAGACCCTGCCTCAACCACACACTCAGCTCCAACATCGATGCATGATATAAACCATGATGAAAACAGATATAGAAGGACCTCATGTCAATCTGATGAAAGCCACTTATGACAAACCTACTGCCAGCATCCTAGTAAGTGGGGAAAAACCTGAAAGCTATTCCTCCAAAGTCAGGAACAGGACATGGATGTCAATATACTGTTGTGTCAATCAGGTTTACTAGAGACACAGATATAATACAAGAGACAGAAATGTACGAGAAATTACAAGTTTTGGCTTACAATGGTCAGCCACAGAGTCAAGTGAGATAGCTTGCAGAGGGTGTCTGCATGCTAGAGGCTGAAGGTCCAGTCCAAGGTCTGGAGCTCACTGTAGTGTCTGTGCAAGTCCATATCGGGAGTTCTATGGGGCTGCAATGGAAGGTTGAAGAATCTATGTCAAAAGGCTAAAGAATCTACACCAGAAGACTGAAGACTCCCAGGGGGAAGCCAAACAGTCTGCACCAGAAGCCGGGAGACAACCGCCAAGCTGAAGCTGAAGACTGGAGCTCCTCTGAAGAACCAGCAATCAGTCCTTCCTCATTCCCTTTTGCTGTATGTAGCCTACCTGTGGGGGTGGGGTGGAGGTGGGGGTGTCCTTCACACTCTCAGCATCTCTGTGCCCTTCTCTTGCACAGGCTGAGGATATTTACAAAGTAAGGACCCTGGTCCCCTGCTGAGTTACTTAGTTAAACTTTTAAATTTCTCAAGTTGATACAATGAACAACGTCCTAAAGCAGGAAGGGCATGTCCTTTATACCCCAGGATGTAGAACTACTGAGTTATTTAGTTAAGCTTCTAGACTTTTCAAGTTGACACAATGTATCAGCCATTACAAGTGTTCATTCAATATAGTAACTGAAACATTAACCAGGGCAATCAGGCAAAAGAAATAAATAAAAAAGATGGCTAGGAAAGGAAGAAGTCAAGTTATCATTATTTGCTGGTGACATGATCCTCTACAGAGAAGATCCAAAAAATTCTACCAAAGGCCTCTTAGAATTAACCAAATTTAATAGTGTATTAAGATAGAAAATCAACCAATAAAAGTTAACAGCATTCCAGTGTACCAATGATGAACTCATTGAGAAAGTGTAATGGGCGGTGACTTTTAGCACAACATTTTAAGATAGACAAACCTCAAAATGTGTCTTGAGAAACATCCTGGAGGGGTTGTAAAGAGTTAACTTTGGGGCTGGGGATATAGCTCAGTGGAATAAGCGCTTGCCTAGCAAGTGCAGGGTCCTGAGTTCGATCCCCAGTACGCCAAAAAAAAAAAAAAAAAGAGTTAACTTTGCAGTTCTGACTTTGTCCTGGAATTCTTCTCCTTGCCTGAATTGTTAAAGTATATATATCATTATGGCCAGAGCCTGACCTGGTCACATGGTACAAGGTAAACAACTATGGCCAGGCCTAGACATTCCAATCTATTACCATGGAAACCAAAAATGTATATAAGGTGAGAACAAAGGCAGTTAAGGGCCACATTCTCTGGTTGGGAATAGGGGGCAATGATCAGTCCAAATTGATTCTAAATTAAAATTAATTAAAACTCCATTTGTTCTGAATGAGTTTTTGGATCCCCTGCAGAGTTTGACCCGATTTCTGATTTTTGCCACAACAAAAGAAATTAGGAAAACAATACCATTCACCATAGCATTAAGAAAAATTAAATACTTAGAAATTAACCTAACCAAGGAAGTGAAAGACCTCTACAACAAAAACTACAGTCCTCTGAAGAAGAAGATTGAACAAGACCTTGGAAAATGGACAAATGTCACCTGTTCCTGGATAGGCAGAACCAATAGGGGAAAAATGGACATATATCCAAAACTAACATACAGATTCAGCTCTTTCTGTAAGCGGCCTGAGGTGACCTGTGAAAATGGTTAACTACTGTCTTGACCCAGAAAACCCCACAAAATCATGCAAATCAAGAGGCTCAAATCTTCATGTTCACTTTAAGAACACACACTACACTGCCCAGGCCATTGAGGGTGTGTATACCCACAAGGCCACCAAGTATCTGGAGGATGTCACATTAAAGAAGCAATGTGTGCCATTCTGGTGTTATACTGGTGGAGTTGGTGGTTGTGCCCAGGCCAAACAGTGGGGCTGGACACAGGGTCTGTGGCAAAAAAGAGTGCTGAACTTTTGCTGCACATACTTAAAAGTGCAGAGAGTAATGCTGAACTTAAGGGTTTGGATGTAGATCCTCTGGTCATTGAACATATCCAGGTGAACAAAGCACCAAGATGTGCCGCTGTACTTACAGAGGTCATGGCTGGATTAACCCAGACCTGAGCTCCCCCTGCCACAGTGAGATGATCTTTACTGAAAAGGAGCAAATTGTTCCTAAACCAGAGGAGGAAGTTGCACAGAAGAAAAAGATATCCCAGAAGAAACTGGGACACAAAAACTTATGGCACGGGAGTAAATGAAGCATAAATTAAATGCAAGTAAAAGTAAAAAAAAAAAAAACAAAAAACAAAAAACAAAAAAAAAACCCCTAATATACAAAGTCAACACACTTCCAATCAAAATACCAATAGTATTTCTCACAGAACTATAGAAAACAGTTCTAAAATTCAAATGGAACCGCAAGAAACCCAGAGTAGCAAAGCAATTCTGAGTAACAACAGCAAAGCAGGAGGAATCACAGTCCTGGACTTCAAGTAACATTGCAAAGTCACAGTGAAGAAAGCAACATGGTGCTGGTACAAAAACAGAAATGTGGATCAATGGAACAGAATAGAAGGCTCAGAAACAACCCCAGGCATGTCCAGCTACCTGCTCTCTGACAAAGGGGTTGAGAACATGTATCTATAATTACATCCTCCACTGAAGTCTTGAACCCCACAAAGTCATTCACAAGGGCTGAAATCCACTTTGTCAAAACTCCTGTGGACACTGTGGCCTCCTCCCAGGAATCCTGAATGCTCTTAATCACATCCAGAATGGCGAATCCCTTCCAGGTTTTCAATTTACTTTGCCCAGATCCATCAGAAGAGTCACTCCCTATGGTAGCTATAGCCTTATGAAATGTGTTTTATATATATATTGAGCCTAGAAACTCTACTCCTTGACCAAGGGCTGCAGAAAGGATGCTGTTGGCAGGCATGAAAACAACATTAATCTCACCGCACATCTCCATCAGAGCTCTTGGGTGACCAGGTGCAGTCAATGAGCAGTAATATTTCGAAATGAATCTTTTTCCCCTTGAGCAGTAGGTTCCAACAGTGGGTTTAAAATATTCATTAAACCATGTTATAAACAGATGTGTGTCATCCAGGCCTTGCTATTCCATTTATAGGCAGAGCGGATTTATATTGTTCCCAAGGGCCCTGGGACTGTCAGGATGATCAGTGCTCCTTGGCTTCAACTTAGGTTACCAACAGTCTTAGCCCTAGCAGGAGAGTTGGCCTGTCCTTGTAAGCTTTGAAGCCAGCCGTGGGCTTCCCTTTAGCTATGAAAGTGTTAGACAGTGTCTTATTCTGTCACAAAGCCTTTCGCCTACACTGAAAACCTGCTGTGCAGTGCAGCCGCCTTCACCAGAGGTCTCCAGTGGGCCTGCGGGGCCTTGCAGCCACTCCGTCAGTGCTTGCTGCCTGTGTCTGCATGCCGGGGGAGGCCTTCTTCCTTATTCTGCATAAACCAACCTCTGCTGGCTCCAGACTCATCTTCTGAACCTTCCTTCCCTCTCTCAGCCTTCACAAAGATGCGACAGCTACAGTCTTGGGCTAGATTAGTCTCTGGCTTAAGGGAAGGTTGTGGCTGACCTGTTCCTCTACCCAGCACACTGAAACTTTATTCCAGCAACGAGGCTGTTTTGCTCCCTGTGTTCACTGGAGTAGCACTTTCAATTTTATGTAAGGATTTTTCCTCTGCGTGCACAACTTGGGTAATTGTTTGGCACAAGAGAGCTTGCCTTTACTCTGTCTCTGCTTTCCACGTGCTCTCCTCACTGAGTTTAATCATTTCTAGCTGTTGATTTAAAATGAAATATATGTGACTCCTTTTTTCACTTGAGCACTCGGAGGCCATTGTAGGGTTGCTAGTTGGCCTCACTTCAGTGTTGTGTCCCAGGAAATGGGGAGGAATATGAGGGAGGCAGGGGCAGCGGGGCAGAGGGGCACACAGGGCCACCACCAGGCCCACGTCTTCTGTGCATGCGGTGTGGCGCCTCTGTACAGTAGCAGCAGAAATGAATGTTCCTGGGCACACATCACCACAACAGGTGTAACAGTAACACAAGCGTCTGGAATAGTATAGGAGTCCCCAAAATGTGACCCAAAGACTCAGTGCGCGCACGCTGTTGGGAGAACAGCCCTGATGATCTTGCCAGCCTGAGATTGCCACAACTTTCAATTTGTAAAACATTCAATATCTGCAAAGATCAATAAAAGGGGGTATGTCTGCACACAGAGCACAGTCAGGGCTAGAGCCCAGCATGGCTGATGACCAGCACTGGGTCATTCATAATTTAACTATATCACAATTAATTTCAAATACTGCTGCTGTTACCAGCACTACCTCTGCCATTCTAAGCACCACCATTAGCACCCACAACACCAACCACCAGTAACCACCCCCATAAGCACTCCTTCCATAGCCTTTCCTGCTGCTCGCTGTTAGCATTGGCCCTACGGCAAGACAGGTCCTGTGCTGTGCAGGCCCCTTTGGTAAGAGACCTCAGCCTGTGAGGTGGGTGCCATGCCCTTATCACAGGTCAAAACACAAAAGCCCAGAGAGCTGAGGGGATTTGACCCATTCCCTGGGTTCTCAGGTTTAGACCAGAGTCACATAAGATAAGAACAGTTTCCCATTCTCCTCAGGAGGATGCCAGGGCTCAAAGACACTATCTGGTGACCTCTCAGACTGAGAAATAAAAGGGGACCTGTCCCAGCCCATCTTCCCATGGTGAACACCTCAAGCCTGGTGTCAGGGATATACTTAAAAGAATTTCTCACCACTGTGGAGGGCTCCTCGGACAAGTCCCAGCCTCTCGGGGTCTGCACTGTTCACCTGCACACAAGGATGCCCCTTCTCGGGGCTGAGGGGAGGGTGGGTTTGGGAAGGAGCTGGCACCATGTGGGTCAAATCATGTGTCTCTTATCAAGGGGGAGTGAACAGGTTTATGAACTAGCGCTAGGGTAAATCCTGGGGTGCCTGATAAAAATGAAGACAGCCCGAGCTCCACGTGGTCCTCCTTGCCTCTGGATTCTGACCCAGCAGCTCTGGGAAGTAGTCAGGCAGCCTTGATTCTATCGTTCCAGGGGAGGGCCGTGAGGCGAGACTTACACAGACACCCCAGGAATACACTGGACCCTGTCCCTATCTCAAGTGCCCGCCAGAGAGCCCAGGGGCAGCCGCCCGAGTTCTCTCACCCACATGCCCACGGCCACATTCAGGGCAAAGTAGACAGCGATGACGACGATGTCAGTCACACTCAGCTGCCGCCCCGGAGCAGGGAGGTCCCCGGTGCTGTTGTCGGCAGTCATCCTGCAGCAGTCCCCAGCCCTGAACCCGAGTGTCTGCGGACAAACGAGGTCAGAAAGGAGTTTCAGTCCAGGGCTTAACTGATGATTAAACTGAGTGGAGTTGGGGGCGCCTGCAGCCCAGGATGTGGCTGCGTGCAGAGTGACTGCTTCAAAGTGCAGTTCCACCTCCTTCACCTTCCGTGAAGAGCAAACTCCAAAGCATAGGAGTTGGAGTGAGCAGGGAGAAGGGAAGGGGGGAGGGGGCTTCCTTAGTCTCAGAGAATGCTGGGGGGAGAATAAAGGAATTGAGTAGCTGTAAAGGAATCTCAAGGGCAAACTGCACCCATGTAATCCCAGCACTCAGGAGGCTGAGGCAGGAGGATTGCTGCAAGTTAGAGGCCGGCCTAGGCTACATAGTGAGACCCTGCCTAAGAAAAAGAATCTCAGATAGTCCCAGAAAATAAAGGCTGCCCTGTTGAACAGGTAGTTTGGCCTGTGCTTACTTTCTAGAAGATACCTGGCCACTGGGACAGAGCCCCCTTCTGGGGACATTGCTGGATGGGAAGCTGTGGCCATTGGACTGTGAGTGGACTGAGATGGACTTGGGATGGTGGCGCCTGTGTTACAGTTTACCTCTGGCAATGAAGCGCCAGTCTCAGAAAGGTCCCCACGACTGACTGTAAGCCCTGTTGCCAACATTTTTGCTCCACTGAGAGGTACAGTCATTCCACCTGACCACCTGTTTGGCCCCTCTTCGTCTGTCTGGGACACTGGGTGGGGCACCCAATGCTGTCAGACCCGGAGGACCTGTGTCAGCGCTCAGTACATGTTCCCATTTAGGCTGCTATTCTATGCTTACAGTGAGCATGCAGCCTAGGGAATGTCTCATCCCAGTTAAGAGAATGGGGCCATTTGTCTATGCAGCCACTTAACAGGCAAAATTGCATTCAGATCTCGCCCCAGGGTGACAGACAACTCCGGCTCTGTTTAGATTCTGTCAGGCCTAGGTTAGGTCAGCATACAGAGACTGGCCACTCACCCTGCCCTGCTCACTCTTCTGTCCAGCAGATCAGAACAAGGCTTTGCAAAGTATGTGGAGTTTAACCAGACTTGCAGCCCATCCAGAGAGATATGAGTGAGCAGCTGCTGCCGGGAACATGCTGGCCTGCAAGCCTAACTGTGCCTGTTACTCAGCAACCCTGAGGTGGGCAAAGATTAATTCCATTCCTGTAGGTCAGGACAGAGGAGGGGAAGGCACTGCTCAGGGCAGGCTTGGGCTGCCCTCTTTCCAGTTACGTTTGCCTCCCACCACTTCACCTCAGAAAGGGTCTACTTCCCCAGAAGTAGATCGCTTGAGAAGTATTGTAAATCAAAAGCTTGTTTGCACCAGCCTGAAGGATCCAGCTGGGTAATACCCAGATTTATTAAGGCAATCGCAGTCTCAGAGGGAAGCAAACCATGTACAGGTAACCATGTCCCCATCTTATCCAAAGTCCTGGAGACAGGAAGATGGAGTTTGCTGATTCTGCCCAGAAGAGTAGGCACAGTGACAAAGTAGCAGCAGAAGAACAGAGAGAGAAATACTATGTGAACCCAGGCATAACCCAGAGGGAGTGTCACCCCTGCACCCAGTCTACCCACACACCCCTCACCCAACCCCATGAGACATAGTATGATATGCCAGGAAACAGCACTTCTGGCTTACAGGTAAGTTATGCAGAATAAAGGCTTTGTACGGCATGGTGGTGCACATCACACTTTTAGCATCCAGGAGGCCGAGACAGGGAGATGATGAGTTTAAGATCAGCTTAGGCTACATAGAATTATCAAGCTCAAGGCTAGTTTAAACTACATAGCAAGACATTGTCTCAAAATAAACAAAAACATTAGGCATGATAATGCTTGCCTCTAATCCCAGTGCATAGAAGGCTGAGGCAAGAGGTTTCAGGCTAGCCTGGGATCCATAGTTCAAGACCAGCTTAAACCACATAGTGAGACCCTGTGTCAAGAAAATAAAAGTAAGGGTTATTTAGCTCAGGGTTCTGGAGTTTCAAAGGCCCAAGGTCAATGGTTGTAGCTAGATAAACTCAAAGAGATGCACACTATGGTTACATTATCAAAATATCAGTCCTGTACCATTTTTAATGTCCTTGTTTTGTTTTGTTTGTATTTTGCTATTGTTCTTTTTTGGGTATTATTTTCTTTAAAATAAAAATAAACAAAATACATAAAATACCAAGACACAAAGAATCTTAAAATAGAGAAGCTACTTGTCATATACAAGGGATGCTCAAAAAATAAGCATGAATTTCTCATTAGAAATCAAAAGGCATTGAGATAACAGTTCAAAATGAAGGTTAAAATATTTGTAAATAAAACCAGGCATGATGGTGCATACCTGTAATCCCAGCACTCTGGGAGGTTGAGGCAGGAAAATGCCAAGTTTGAGCCCAGCCTTGGTGACCTGAACTTAGTGAGATGCTGTAACAAAACAAAACAAAAAAATGAAAAGAGCTTGAGCTTGGTGTGTTGTACAGTGATAAGGCCTTGAGTTTAATCTTTACTACTGAGGCAGGGAGGGGAAGGGGGGGAGAGGGAGAGGGAGAGAGAGACAGAAAGAAATAGAGAAAGAAAGAGAGAAAGAAGGAAAGAGAGAAAGAGAGAGAGAGAGAGAGAGAGAGAGAGAAAGAAAGAAAGAAAGAAAGAAAGAAAGAAAGAAAGAAAGAAAGAAAGAAAGAAGGAAGAAAGGAAAAAGAAAGAAGAAAAGTAAACCAAAAATTTTTTATCTGGCAAAAATGTGCTGAAGATTGAAGGAGAAATTAAGACATTGCCAGATTAAAAAAAAGTAAAGCTAAGTACAATGGGTAATATTGATCCTCAACTTGATTGGATTAAGAGATGTCTAGAGAGGTCTGCATTGTGAGGATGCCAACTCCACAGAGGCATTAACCCACTGATGGGTTAGTAGCTGACTGAGGTGGGGCCTAGTTGGAGGAGGCGGGTCACTGGCCACATGACTTAGAAGGATGCACCTTTTCTAGGCTCTACCCTGTCACTCTGCTTCCTAGCTAGAACGAGGTGAGCAGCTCCCTCCACTGCACTGTCTCACCATCATGTTTCTGCCTTGGGGTGAGCCAGCTATGGACTGAACCCTCTGAGACTGTGAGCTAAAAACAACCCTTTTTCTAAGTTATGAATGTCTGGTATATTGACCCCGCAACAGAAAGGTGACAAATACACTAAGGCAGTGTGTTGTTATTAGACCGGACCTACAAGAAACAAACACTAAATGTAGCATTTGGGCCTAAAATGAAAGAACTCAAGAGAATGCAGGGCATGGTGGCACATGCCTGTAATCCAGCACTCAGTAGGCTGAGGCAGGAGAATCACTGCATGTTTGAAGCCAGCCTGGGCTACACAGTGAGTCCACGGCCAGCCTGAATTGCATAGCAAAAACCTGTCTGAAAAGGACAAATTTACCAAGAGAAGCAGAAAGCCATAAAGAAAGGGAACTCTTTAAGTAAAATAAAGGCCACTATTGTGTTTTTGGTTTGTAACTCCTTTTGTTTCTAGATGACTGAGAAGTCAAATGCATAGACTAGCAATTACATTAATGGGCACACAATGCATAAAAATAGAATCTGTGCGAATACTATTTAGAAGGAAGGTAGAGATAGGAATAGTGTTTGTGTACAATTGAAATTTGTATTATTGAAGTTTGTATTATTCAAGCTAATTATTATAAGTTTAAGATGTTCTTGCAATCCCCAAAGTAACCACAGAGAAAATAACCAAAGAATATATAAAAAGGAAAGAGGAAAGAATGAAAATAGAATACTACAGGAAAAATTAAAAACACTAATATCCAAAAAGGCAATAATGGAAGAATTGAGAAACAAAAGTAATATAAGATATCTCAGTCTCTTTGGCCGGCAATCTTCCAGTAATTTGCCAAAGCGATGAACACAAAAGAAAGAGGAGGGGAATCCAGTGTATGTCGAGACCTTTTAGAAAATGCAGGGTTGTTCTTTGGCCATGCACATGCGAATCTATAGAAAGGGTGATACTGTAGACATCAAGAGAACAGGTACTGTGCAAAAAGAAATGCTACACAAATGCTACCACGGCAAAACAGGAACAGGCTACAGTGTTACCCAGCATGCTGTTGGCATTGTTGTAAACCAGCAAGTTAAGGGCAAGTTTCCTCCTAAGAGAATTAATGTGCATATGAGTACATTAAACAATCAGAGAGTTGAGACAGTGTCCTGAAATGTGTCAGGGAAAATGATCAGAAAAAGAAGGAAGCCAAAGAGAAAGGAACCTGGATTCAGCTGAAGTGCCAGCCCGCCCCACCCCGAGAAGTGCACTTTGTGAGAACTGATGGGAAGGGGCCTGAGTTGCGGGAACCTGTTCCCTACGAATTCATGGCATAAGCTGGGCATAGAGCTCTGCCATTCAGTACCTTAATTGGCAGCTAAGTGTTCTAGGACCTACTTAAAAATAGAAAATCACCCTGTGTTGTAAGGATGGTCTTTCTTTCTTTCTTTCTTTCTTTCTTTCTTTCTTTCTTTCTTTCTTTCTTTCTTTCTTTCTTCCTTCCTTCCTTCCTTCCTTCCTTTCTTTCTTTCTTTCTTTCTTTCTCTCTCTCTCTCTCTCTCTCTCTCTCTCTCTCTCTCTCTCTCTTTCTTCTTTCTTTCTTTCTTTTTTGGGTAGGGAATTAGCACTGGATGCTGTATTACATAATGTTATCTTCACATGTGTTACTCAATTGTACAGATGATGGCTTGTTCTATTAATCAATTTTCTCCACCTTCATCTCCATTGTTCTACCACCCAATCAGTCATCTTCCCTCTGATAATAACTGTACTTTTGGGTTTTCTTTACTCCCTCAGACTCTCACCTTGGGAAGAGACATGGCTGCTTCAAATTATGCTATAACATATATGGGTGTATACAAATTGCTATGGCAGGAGGTGGAAAAGCACCATGCTCAAAGACAGTAGATAGGCAGGGAACCGGGTTCACTATGGTCAAGCCCCAATTGATAAGCCCTCAAGGCCATTGAGGGTCCAGTCAAGTTGGCAGGGTTACCCAGCAAACCACCAGGCTTTGCCTCGATGCATCGCATCCAGAGGTCCAGTTGAGTCCTCAGGGTCGCCCAAGCAGGCTGCTGGGCTCTGCCCCATCACCACGCTGCTGGGGGCCGGGTTGAGTACACGGGGTTGCCCCCAGTGGACCGCCTGGCTCTGTCTAATCACCAAGCTGCCGGAGGCCCCGTCCAGGTCTTCAGGGTTCTCATGATGTAGCCTGGAGGGAGCCCCCTCCCCCATCAGGCTACTGAGCTCCCTGTAAAGGCCCCCAGGATCCCGTTATAGGTCACTAGCATCTCCCTGAAGGCTGCCTATGACTCTTTGGAGGCTATCCCTACCCAGCAAGAGAACCGGGTCCGCACCCTAGTTCCAGGTCTTCGCCTCCTCCCACCTCTCAATCTCCAGTGTTCCTGTTCCCTGCCCCTTGCAGCTGGGCATTGGGTGCACTTACAATGCTGGGCACAAGGGTGTGAGGTCTCCCCCACCCATGCTCACTGTGGTAGTCCAGGGTGTGTGCTAAGTTTAGTTATTGGTTCTAGAAGAGAGTTGGAGGATTTTCTCGGGTCTGCTGTGTAGAGTATGCTGTTGTCTATGTCTCTCGGACTCCCGGACTGCTGCTTTTTGTGTAATTTGTTGCTATGGGTTCATAAAAGGTTCATATACGCAAGCAGTATGGAGTCCCTCTTGGTGCTCATGTTAGTAGTTTAGGGTGAGTCCTGAAGCCTGTAGACTGAGCCTGTTGCTGTCAGGGACAAGTGTTGAGTGCTTGGGCCACCAAGCCTCAAGGTGCTCAGAGAGGGAGTTCAGGGTGGGAGCTGAGGCCTGGTAACTCAGCTCATGCTTCCTGCTTGGTGTTGGAGTGAGAAGGGTGTGGGGCCGTGTGGTCCACCTCCATCTGCAGCTCTGTCTTACTGTTGTGCTCCAGTTCCCGTTTGTTCTTTGGCTGGATCCCTGGGAATTGCTGTGGCCCTGGGTTGCTGCCACTGCTCTCTTCTGCTCTCTGCTGGTAGTTGCTCACACAGTGGAGAGGTAGGAGACCACAGCCTTGGGGCAGGCATAGAGCTGGGTGTGGTGGGCTGTGTACTGGTTGCTTTGACTCCACCTTGCCTCCAGGGGCTGATTAGAAAGGCGGCTGCAGGGTGGGGATTCTGTTTTGGTGGTTGTTGTAACTTCTCATCCTCACACTGGGTTTGACAACACCTCCCGACTGCCATTGCCTCTTTTCCTGGCTGTGCTTTCTCCTCTCTGATCCTGGACCAGCTCTCAGAACTCCGCTTGCCCCTGGTTGAGTCGGGAGGCTCCCGTGAGCATGGGCTTCCGAAGCTGAAGCTGTGAGTGCTGGAATGAGGGAGCAAGCTGAGGGTGTGTTTGGAGTGGTGACTCCCTCCTTCTCTGCCTCCTCTTCCTCCGACTGCACCATGGTGGCCCTCTGAGCCTTTCCTCCAGAAGAGGTCTTGTTTGTTCTTTCTGAGAGCTTCAATTCTCATTTCAGATACTTCCTGGGTTCAGGGTACACATTTCTCTCCTTCCTGTCTTTCTCATGTTGCTATATTCCAGTGTCTGGGTGGCGATCCTTTGGGAGGATCTTTCTCTGCTGCTTACCCAGTTGCCATCTTCCCCGAAGTCTAAGAATGGTTTTCTTAATGGAAGAAGTGTGTGGTGCCTTTATCTCGGAAACAAATATTTGGAGCAGATTTTCACTGTACTTAGTTAATTGTGTCAGGTTTTTACTCTTCAATGTTTCTCTTGCTGAAAGATATTGCTGAGGTATCATGTAGGTGTATACCCAAATGGCCAAATATTTATAAAATATTTATATTGGCTTGAAGATCCTGTGAATCACCATGGGAAAAGATGTATCAAAATAAATGGAAGTCACTTCAGTTAAATAAATGGAAGTCCATTTCAGTTAAATAAATTATTTAAAGTAAAATACCCACAAATAAATATGAGAAGAAAATTCTTTCTGACCAGTAATTACTAGTAATTACTATAAATGTAAATGGATTAAACTATTTAATTATAGGAAAGAGAATGTCAGAATGGCTAAAAAATATAATTCAGCCATATGCTGTTTACAATAGGCTAATTTTAAATCCAAATGCAAAAAATGAAAGTTTAAAAATGGAAAGTTTAAAAATATATAGTCTATGCAAATACTAATCAAATAGGGCAGGAATGGCTATAAGATTGCCTGGCAACATATTTTTTTTTCTTTTTAAGACAGGGTCTCACTATGCAGTTTAGGCTGAGCTTGAGCTCACTTTGTTGCCCAGGCTGGTCTCAAACTCACAGCAATCCTCCTGCCTCGGCCTCCCAAGTGCTGGGATTACAGGCATGCGCTACCACACCAGATTTGACAAAGTATTCTTTACGTCAACAAAGACTGTAAAAGACAAAGAAGTTTGTTTTATCTTGATAAAAGGACCAATTCAAGACATAACAATTATAAACATATGCACACAAAGCAATAGTACTCCATAATATTTGAAGCAAAAACTGACGGGAGGTGGTGGTGTAGCTCAGTTGGAGAGTGCATACTTAAGGCTCTAGATTCAAAACCCAGCCACTCCCACAACAAACAACAACAAAAGAATCCAAGCCAGGTATCCTGGCAAGGGCCTACAGTCCCAGCTACTTGGGAGGCTTAGGCAAGAGATTACCCGAGCCCAGAGTTCTAGGCCAGCCTGTGCAACACAGTAAGACTCTCTCGTTTTTTTTTTTTGTTTGTTTGTTTTTGTTTTTTTGAGACAGGGTCTCACTCTGCAGTTCAGGCTGGCCTTGTGCTCACTTTGTAGCCCAGGCTGGTCTTGAACTCAGCAACAATCCTCTTGCCTCAGCCTCCTGAGTGCTGGAGTTACAGGTGTGTGCCACGATGCCCAGCAGAGATTCTGTCTCTTAAAAAAAATAAAAATTTAGCTGGGCATGGTGGCGCACACCTGTAATCCCATCACTCGGAAGGCTGAGGCAGGAGGATTATTACAGGTTTGAGACCAGCCTGGGCTGCAAAGTGAGCTCAAGGCCAGCCTGAATTGCATAGTGAGACCCTGTCTCAAACAAAACAAAACAAAACAAACTTGACAGAGTCAAAGGGAGAAATAGACAATTCTACAATAATAGTTAGATTTCAGTACCTCTCAGTAATGGGTCTAACAACTAGACAGAAAAGTAATAAGAAAATGAAGTACTCGATCAGCAGTAAGCCAGTTAGACTGCACATATATACAATAAGCAGTTCAGCTATATTTTCTCAAGTGCACGTGAATCAGTCTCACACATAGACCACATGTTAGGTCACAAAACAAAGAGTAAAATCATGCAAAGTATTTTCAGATTCTAATGAATGAAATAGAAATCAATAACTCTAAAAGTGGAAAATTTATAAATATATAGAAATTGTCTTACTCTTAAAGAAGAAAATATACAGGGAATCAGAAAGCACTTTGAGATGAATGAAAAGGAAAACACCATATTGAGATCTTGTGGTATGATGGGGATGTAGCTGTGGCACAGCGGCTGCCTGGCATGCATGAGGTCATGGGTTCAATTCCTGGTACCAAAAAAAAAAAAAAAAAAGAAACAAAAAAAGATCTGATGGTATATAGTAAGGGAACTGCACAGAAGCAACTTAAAATTATAAAAGCTGCATTATTCAACCTGTTGTTACTGTAACAAAATATCTGAAGTAGTCAACTCAAAGAGGGAGGTTTATTTTGGGCCATGGATTCAGAGATTTCAGTTCATGACTGGTGGACACCACTGCTTTTGAACCTGTGGTGAGGGAGAACATCATGATGGGGAGTGTTTGGTGGAGCAAGCTGTTCACTTCATGGCAGCTGGGAAGTGAAAACGAGAGCAGAAGAGACTGATGTCTCACAGCTGCCTTTGAAGCAGGCGCCACGTGACCCAAAACTTTCCACAGGCCTCATGGCTCTTACCCTCCCACTATTTCCCAACACTGCCATGCTGAGGATCAAATATGTGGGTGCTGGGGGGACAGTCCTGACTCAGACTGCAGTACAGCATTCTGCCCTCAATCCCCAAAGCAGCGTATCCTGTTCACAATGCAGAAGGTACTCAGTCTACCTCCAGACGTTCTCAGGCTTAACTGCTTAGCATCTGTTATGGTTTCTGTCCGCATGTCTCCCTAAATCCTCATGTGGTTATGGGGTGGCTTTTAGAGTTTATGACTGAGCCATGGTCCAATGCTGAGATTATGGGTGTGAGAGCTATACCCACCCTAGAGCAGAAAGTTTGCTGGGATTATGGGTGTGAGAGCTGTACCCTAGGGTGGGTAGTTTCTATATGAAGGGAGAGAAAGAGGCTGCTGGCGGTCATTCCTGCTGCCATTCCTCCCTTCTTGTGCTTGTTGCTTTGCTGTGTACCACTGCCATGTTGCCCTCTGCCATGTGCCACTGTGCCTCAGAACCAGCCAAGTATGGACTGAAACCTTCAAAAACTGTAAGCTAAATAAACCTTTCCTTCCTTCACTTTGGATGTTGGGTATTTTGTATCAGCAACAAGGAAAAAGTAACAAAGACAGCATCACTCAGGAGTCCAAGTCCCAAATCTCCTCTCAGACCCAAGGCAAACTCTTAATTGTGAGCCCCTGTAAAATCAAAAGAAGTCAGACACTTCCAAAATACACAGGGTAAGCAACACCTAACTTTAAAAAGAAGAAAGACCTCAAATTAATAATCAAATTGTACACCTGAAGGACCAAAAAAGAGCAGAAAACAAAATTCAAAGCTAGCAGAAAGAAGGCAATAATAAAGATTAGAGGGGAGATAGACACAAAAGAAGAAGAAAATAGAGAAGAAAAGCTTGGTTGTTTGAAAAGATCAACAAAATTGATTTGGTACTTTGGAAAGTTCCAAAATTGGTCCTTTAAAAAAATCAACAGAGACTGACAAATCTTTAGTTGGACTGATTAAGGAAAAAAGGAGATCCAAGAATTATAGACAATGCCATAAAAATTATAGCCCATTAAACTGGATAACCTAGAGGAAATAGACTCCTAGAAACACAGAAACTACTAAAACTGACTCAAGAAGAAATAAAATATCTGAACTAACTGATTCAGATGAGAAGTTTGAGCACAGCTGTATACACCTGCAATCCCAGATACTTGGGGGCTGATGCAGGAGGCTCAAAAGTTTGAGGCCAGCCTGAGCAACTTAGAGGGACCCTGTCACAAAATAAAATTTATAGAACTGGAAATGTAGCTCAGTGGTAGAGTACTTGGTTAGCATGAGAGAGGCCCATGTTCAATCTTCACTACCACAAAAAAAAGACAACCAAACCAAAGTGAAACCCAATCAAAACTGACAAAAAAACTGTAGAACCAGATAACTTCACTGATGATTTCTACCTAATGTTTAAACTATTAACACAAATTATTAATGAACTCTTCCAAAAAATTAAGAGAAGGAGGTGCTTTCTAATTTATTCATTAAGGCCAGTACCACCTTAATACCTTAGCAGGGCAAAGACATCACAAGAAAAGGTCAATATCCTTCATAAATATAGATGCAAAACTCACAACAAAATACATATATTCAGCAATATAGCAGAAGGATTGTACACTGTTAGAGACCACTACTAAGTGGCTCTGAGCTGAATTTAACATTAACCAATTGGCTTTTCACATTTACTTGTGAGTTGTCCGAAGCTTAGGTACCTTATCTGGGGATGGGCAGTGGACTCATAGTAAGTAAACTTCTGTGAGTCACTGGTCACCATCAGGCCTGCATTGGCCTCAGAAGCTATGACACCTCAAAGGACAAGACAAGGCCACAGCTGAGGACTTCTGGCTCTAACCCCAATTAATTTAAAGGAGCCTATAGCTGCAGGCTCCTCACTCCTGGAGTGAAGGCCTTCCTGGAGTTAACACAGTTCTCCTAAATTAGCAGAATGTACTACTTGGAGAAGTCCTGCTCAGATTTCCGTGTTTTCTTGAGTATCCCTTTCCTTTGTTTGT
This sequence comes from Dinomys branickii, assembly GCA_004027595.1. Lineage (NCBI taxonomy): Eukaryota > Metazoa > Chordata > Mammalia > Rodentia > Dinomyidae > Dinomys > Dinomys branickii. Next base: position 35,560 of record PVLD010012638.1, on the reverse strand, counting down.
AAACCAAATAATTACGGGCCACCCAGAGAAGTCTTTGTCTAAACCCAGAGAATATCGAAGCTGTAAGAGAGTGAGACCCTTCTAGAGCCCTGAAATAATTTCAATTGTCTCATTGATTTAAGCCTTCACCATCCACTGGTTTGGGAGATTGCCTGCCCAATAAGCCCACAATAACTAAGGGTTAATAGCTGGGTGTGGTGGCACATCCCAGCATTCAGGAGGCTGAGGCAGGAGGATTTTCACAAGTTCAAGACCAGCCTGAGCAACAAAGTGAGCTCAAGTCCATCATGAACTGCATAGTGAGACCCTGCCTTAAAAAGACAAAAAACAACAACAAAAACAGCCAAACAAAAAAAAAAAACCCTAAGGGTTATTTAACCCAATAGTATACCCAGCCAAGTGGGATTTATCATTTGATTTAACGCACCATGTTAACAGAATGTGTAGGGAAAAAAACCCCATGTGATTATTTCAATTAATGCAAAGTTTGGCAAAATCCAACAGGTTTTATGACAAAAAAGGGCTCAGTAAATAGGAATAAAAGGCAACTTTCTAAATAGGAGAAAGTGCATATGTGAAAAACATAGATAACATTAAATTCAATGACGAAAGACTGAGAATGTTTCATCTTAGATCAGGAACAAGACAAGTATGCTCACTTTTACCATTTCCAGGCAACACAGCGCTAGGAGTTCCTCGCCCGAGTGCCTGGGCAAGGATAAGGGGCAAGAGACCCACGCCAGAATGGGGGGAGTAAGTACCAACAATGTGACTTAGAGATAATATGTATAGACCTAAATAACACAAATGCAAAACAAATTAAGTTTTAAAAATTCAGTAAAGTTTCAAGATACAAAATCAACACTCAAAAAATCAATTGTATTTCTAAACAAAAGATGAATAATCAAAAAAGGAAATGAAGAAAACACTTCCATTTATAATAGCATAAAAACATATGAATAAAGTTAACCAATGAGGTACAAGACCTGTACAATTAAAAACTAAAAACATACTCTGAAATAAATGAAAGACCTAAGCGAGATGAACAGTGAGGGGCATCCCACTGTAATCCCACTACTCTGTAAGGCTGAGTCAGGAGGATCACAAATTCAGGCCCAGCTTGAGCAATTTAGTGTCTTAGGGATATATCTCAGTACAAAAATCCTGGGATCAATCCTCAGTAAGGAAAAAAAAAAAAGACCTAAATGAATGGTAACATGATCCATGCTCATGGGATAGAAAACTCATTATTAAGATGTCAGTATTTCACGTGGAGATTGCTCATTGCTAGTGTATAGAGACATAACTGATTTTTGTTGATCTTGAATCCTGCAACTTTGCCAAAGTCATTTATTACTGATAATGATTTTTGTTTTACTTCATGTAGATTCTTGGGCATTTCCAATATACAGTATGTTATCATTTTTAAAAAGTAGTTTTAGTTTTTTTCATTCCAATCTGCATAATATTCTGTTTCTTGCTTACTTCCCTAGCTAGAACTTTCATTATAATTTTGAATAGAAGTGGTGACAGAGGACATTCTATTTTGTTCCTGATGCTGGAGAAAGTTTCAGTCTTTCAGTACAAAAAAAAACCCAGATCAAAGGGCAGCAATCGGCTTCTCCTTTTGGCATATCGATGATAATCTTCTTGTTGTGCCCTCACAGTGTGTGTGTGTGTGGGGGGAGGCCAAAATCACACTCTCCTGTCTCTTCTTCCAAGGGCACTAATGCTATCAGGTAAGGGTCCCATTCTTATGACTCATTTAACTTTGATTACCTTCATAACAGACCTTATCTCTAAACATATTCAAACTAGGCTATTCTTTTTTTTTTTTTTTTCGGTACTGGGGATCGAACTCAGGACCCTGCGCTTGCTAGGCAAGCGCTTATTCCACTGAGCTATATCCCCAGCCTTCAAACTAGGTATTAGAGCCTCAATATATGAACTGTGGGGAAAGGAAGGACAGAAACAGCCAGGCTGTAGCACTTCTCTTTAACTTTTCCAAAGAGTTTCAGAAGAATTTGTGTTAATTCTTTAAGTGTGGTATAACTCTCAAGAAAAATCATCTGGTGCTGGGCTTTTCCTTGTCAGTTTTTGTCTTTTGAGACAGAGTCTCACTATGCAGTCCAGGCTGGCCTTGAACTCACAGAGATCCTCCTGTTTCAGTGTACCACAGTGCTGGGATTACAAATGTGCACCACCATGCCTGGCTCTTTGTCTGTTTTTGATTGTTGATTTAATCTACTTATTATAAACCCCTTCAAATTTTCTATTTCTTTTTTTATTAGTATGTGTTTGTAGTACATAGTGATTACATTTACTATAAGGAATTGGTACATGTACATAATAAATCTTAATTCTTTTTATTTCTCCTTCCGCTCTCTCCACCCCCATTGCATCTCTCCTTTTATTTCCTCTTTTCCCACCCCCATCCATCCATCTCTTGATCTGTCCCCTTTGAGAAAAATCTATCTCCTTACTTCCTATTGTCTTTTACTTTGCTCTTTATTTATAATTGGGTTTCTCACATAAGAGAAACTATGTGATATTTAAACTTGAGTGTGTATATGTGTCTTGGTTACTTTTCTCTGGTTGCTGAGACAAAATACCCAACGCCCAAAATGAAGGAAGGAAAGGTTTATTTAGCTTACAGTTTGGGGAGGTTTCAGTCCATACCTGGTGGGTTCTGAGGCAGAGTGGCACATGGCAGAGGGCAAACTGTTCATGGCAGCAGAGCACAGCAAAAAACAAGAGCAAAAAAGGAGGAATGGCAGCAAGTAGCCTCTTTCCCTCCCTTACATTGTAAACAGGTTACCCCCACCCAGGGAGTGTGTAGCTCTCACATAATCTCCATGCCTTCTCTTCCACAGGCTCAGGATGTATACAAAGTGAGCACCCTGACTTCCTGCTGAGTTCCAGCCAGACCTCTAGACTCCCCAAATCGACACAATGTATCAACCATAACAGTGTGTGATTTATTTCACTTAACATTATAGTCTCAAGGTCTATACATTTTGCTACAAATGTCTTAAGTTTATCCTTCTTCATGGCAAAGTAGTACTCCATTGTGTGGAAATACCACATTTTCTTTGTCCATTCATCTGTTGAGTGACATATAGGCTGTTCTCAGCATTCAGCTATTATTAATTGTGCTGCTATAATTATAGCTGTACACAATTCACTGTAATATGTTGTAACTTTTGGGAAGATTATTAGGAAAATAGCTGAGTTGAATGGAATATCTATCTTGTTTTTTGAGGAATCTCTACTAATTTCCACTGTGGTTGTACTAGCCCACATTCCCAACAACAGTGTGAAAGGGTTGCTTTTTCCCTGCAGCCATGCCAGCACTAGTTATTATTTGATTTCTTGACAATGGTCATTCTATCCGGGGGAAGACAGAACCTGAGGGTTGTTTTAATTTACATTTCTTTCATGGCCAGAAATGTTGAACATTTCTTCACGTATTTATTGGCCATTTATATTTCTTCTTTTGAGAAATGTCTATTCATTTCACTCACCCATTTTTTGATTGGGTCTTATATTTAGGGTTCTAATTGTTTTTAGTTGTTTATCTAGTGTAGATATTGGCCCTCTGGGGATGGCTGGAAATGTTTTCACACTCTGTAGGCTGTCTCTTCACTTGGTTGTTTCTTTCGCTGTGCAGAGGCCTTTCATTCAATGTGATCCCATGTATTGATTTTTGGTGTTATTTCCTGTGCAACCAGGGTTATGTTCAGAAAGACCTTGCCTAAGCCTCTGACTTCAAATATTTTACCTTCCAGCAGATTAAGTGCTTCTGCTTTAATATTTAAGTCTGATCCATTTTGACTTAAGTTTAGCAAATGGTGAGAGATTCGGGTCTATTTTTAATCTTCTGCATGTGGACAGCTAGTTTCCCAGCACCATGTATTGAAGACTTATCTTTCCTTTAGGGTATGTTTTTGGCCCTGTTGTCAAAATTCAAATAGTTGAATGAACTAACTTGGGTTTTTTTCTGCATCCTTTAGTCTGTTCCTTGTTAACACATCTTTTTTTTTTTTATGCCAGTACATGCTGTTTTTGTCACTGTGGCTTTGTAATATAACTTTAGATCTGGGATTGCACTGTTTCCCACTTAATTCTTGTTACCAGGACTGCTTCTGCTAGTCTAGGTCTCTTTGGTTTCCACATGAATTTTAGGATTATTTTCCCCAGTTGTGTGAAGAATGCCGTTAATATTTGATTGGGATTATGTTGACTCTATATATCAGTTTTGGACGTATGGTCATTTTGACTGTATTGGTTCTGCCTATCCAGGAACAGGGGATATTGTTCTATTTTCCAATGTCCTCTTCAATCTCCTTTTTCAGAGGACTATAGCTTTCACTGCAGAGGTCTTTCACTTCCTTGATTAGGTTACTTTATAAGCATTTAGCTTTTGTGGTATTATGGTGAATGGTACTGTCTTCCTAATTTCTTCCTCAGTGAGTTCATTATTGGCACACAGGAATGCTATTAAACTTTTGTGCATTGGATTTGTATCCTGCCATATCGCTGAATTTGGTTGTTAATTTTGGGAGTCTTTTGGTGGAATTTTTTGGGTCTTCTATGTACAGGATCATGTTGTCTGCAAATAGTGATTATTTGACCTCTTCCCTTCCTATACATATCCCTTTTGTATCTTTTTCGCCCGGCCTTTTTTTTGTGTGTGTGTCTTTTTGAGACAGGATCTTGCTATGCAGTTTAGGCTGGTCTTGAGCTCACTTTGTAGCCCAGGCTAGTCTCAAACTCACAATCCTCCTGCTTCAGCCTCCTGAGTACTGGGATTACAGGTGTGCACCACTTGGCCCACTTGTTCTTACTAGTGTTTTCAACACTGTGTTAAACAGGCGGACATCAGGATCTTGTTTCTGATTTTATGATGTTGGCAGTAAGTTTGTCATAAATGACTTTTATCAGATTGAGATAAGGTCCTTCTGTATCTATTTTCTTCAGTACTTTTACCATGAATGAATGTTGGATTTTGTCAAAGGCTTTTCCTGTGCCTATTAGCATTAAAGAGACTGGCCTGTAGCTCAGTTTTTTGGTTGGATTCTGTCTGGTTTTGGAATTATGTAATTTAACTTTCCAGGATGACGTGGGTGTACTCCTTCCCTTTCAGTTTTATTAAAGAGCTTGAAGAGTATTGGTGCTATATTTACTCTGGAGTTTTTGTAGAATTCAGCGGTGAGTCCATCTAGCCTTGGACTCTTCTTAGTGGGTAGGTTTTTAAAAAATTATTACTGCTACAACTATTTAATTGCCTGTTATTGGATTGTTCTGTATTGTATCTTTTTGGTTGTTCTGTAATTCACATGCATCAAGGTATCTATCCACAGCTTGTGAAGTCTCCAGTTTATTAGAATATCAGTTTGTGAAATACTTGCTAATAATCTGAATTTTGGCAGTGTCTGGTGTGGTTTTACCTCTTTCATTTCTAATTGCCTTGATTTAATTCTATTTTTAAAAGATTGGGTAAGGGTTTATTTTATTCTTATTTCAAAGACCTACTTCCTTGATTCATTAATTCTTTATATTTTTAGGGCTCAATTTCTTCAATTTCTGCTCGATATTACCACCTGAAGATTGGGGGGCAGGCAGGGGAGCCACTCAACAGCATTCAGATTCCAATCAAGGCAGAAAAGTGAGGCCAGCCGAAGAAGACAGGGACTGCCCAGGTAGTCTCTCAGCTCTGCCACACACCCTGTGTCGAGGAGGTAGCAGGCTGCTTGCTGGAAATGATCAGAAAGAACCGTGGCCTAAGAAGCAGAAATTTATTCTGAGCCCTGATTGACCAGTTGAAGTGAGGTGTTGCAAGTCACAATGAGGCGGTGAGCCAAATGAGGGATGATTCTGGTGCTCAGCAGTGGCTGACCGGGGCTTTAGTTGTCCATCGACACATCCATGTCCCTCAGTGACATCCTTTATTTCATGCCTCAGAACATGTCAGTCAAAACTAGACACTAACGGTCTTTTTGTTTTAGAAAATTGTTTTTTCTTGGTACAAGGGATTGAACCCAGAGAATGCTGAGCTACAACCCCAGCTATCTTATCTATCTAATCTACCCACCCATTGACCCATCCAACTGTCCACCCACCCATCCATCCACCCATCCACCCATCCACCCATCCACCCATCCATCCATCCATCCATCCATCCATCCATCCATCCATCCATCCATCCATCCATCCATCCATCCATCCACACACCCATGTCTATCAATCTTGTTAAGATCTAACTTGCCCAGGTTGTCCTAAAATTCACAACTGTGCCTCAGCCTCCCAAGTAGCTGGGATTAGCAAGTAGGTGTGTGCCACCAGGCCTGGTCTGATAATTTCTGGCCTCAACTCCCGACCTACCCTGGGCACTACATGGAAACAGCAGGTTGGAAAGTTAGCAGTTTCCCTGGCTTTAAAAAGTCTATTATGGGACACAGAAAATCTGGTCACCAAGGCTTCCTCTGGGAGAGGAACTAGGTGGTGCAAAGGCTGAGTGGCAGGGAGGTTTTGTCACCTGGGGACGCTTGTATGGATTCTCAGCCCACCACATTCACAGCACATAGCAGGACCCAGCCTCCCACACGGCCAAGGGCCTCTGTCCTGCCCCAGCTACAGAAGACCAGGACATGGCACACCACCTCTTATGTACCACTGGCCTTACAGCCCGGGCACCTACTTCTCTTCCTCTCATGAGGAAGAGGGTGGCTCCTCCTTCGCACTCTCCATTCTATTCCTATCAGGCTGTGCGGCCCTCCTAGTGTTCGTCTGCACAGCAGCTGATATGCCTGTGTGGGATGGAAGGGTCTCAGCTTTGCCACAAGCAAACATTTACACGTGTATGTTCTCCTTCACTTGTCTTCTCTAAACTTACCCTTGTGGAAGTACATGGAGAAACAGCATGGAGGTCCACACTAAAGGGACACAACTACCAACGCCCCCACCCCCCAGGGAGTATCACTCCAACCCACCTGGCAATATGGGACACGGATGCAAAATAAAGACAGAGAAAGTTCTGTGGTGGGTATGAGTGAGGGGGAGACAACACCAGAGGTGTCAGCTTCCCAGGGTGGAGCTGCTGGTTTTCTCGGGGTTACCACGCCTGGTCTAGCAAGCTCCCATGCCCCAACTGCAGTCCTGTTGTTGAGGTATGCTGAGAACCCTGTTGCGATATGACTAATCCTAATTTTGCATTATACCAAATGCTATTTTAATGCACATTGTAAAGCAGGCACAAAGGGGCAGGGGATACGGCTCAGTGGCACAGCAGCTGCCTGACAGGTATGAAGTTTTGAGTTTGATTCCCAATACCAATACCAAAAACAAAACAACAGGCAGAAAGTAAAGTTTTTTGATGTAGTACTGGTGACTGAACCCAGGGCTTCTGCCCTGAGCTATAACCCCAGCCCATTTTTAGTTTTAATTTTTCAGATAGGGTTTTGCTAAGTCACTAAATTGCCCAGGCTGTGCATGAACTTGCCACACTTGTGCCTCAGTCTCAGAGAGGGCTCAGGTGACTGGAGAGCATCACCACATACAGCGGGAAGCAAAGATTTTAAGGGTTTGTGTTTGGAACAGAAAATCATCTTTATGAAAAAGTACATCTTTTCCTTCTTAGGCTGGCTGCGAGTACTACCACAGCAGCTCCCCTAAAAGTTCCAGAAAACTTAGGCATTTATATACCTACAGCATGTGCCTTCAGGATTCATTTTATTTATAAAACAACTGCTAAAACAGTTTTAAAAAAACACACAAACACAGTTTTTATTCCTTCTTTTGTTGCAGAAAATAAATATGACACATATTTCACATACTTGTTTATAAAAGGACTTCTAAAAACATCATTTATTGAAATCAATAGTATAATCTTTTGGTTTTTGGATTGTAGACACTGGGCAGATTATTTTATTTCATTCACTTTTTGAACACCTGGCTCAAGCAACTTTGGGAAAAAGCTATTTGTGAGCTTAAAAAAAACTTATTCCAAGTATTATTTTTAAACTAGTTACACTAAAAACAATCAAGTTTTAACTTATTCTGAGAATAGTCCTTCTTTTACAAAAATTGCCCCTAAACTAACACGTACCCACACTGACATAAAACATTGGTCTATCTTTGTAGGAATCAGTGAGAGAAGGCGTAGGGAGCAGGAGGGAGGAAAAGAGCTCGGCTCCTGCCACGTGCACACAGTTCGTCGCAACCTCGGAGCACTGCTGCCCAGGCTTCCAGTCTGGCCCATGAGTGTTAAAAGGGAAAGGTGCCTAGTCGTCCAAGCCTATGTTTCTGAAAAGGTAGGACATGGACTCCCCATTGTGAATGCGCCGGATGGCTTCGGACAAGATCATGCTGATATCCACTGTTTTGATCTTGGGGCACTGAAGCTTCTGGATTTCATGTGGGATTGTATTGGTAACCACAACCTACGAATCAAGAGAAAAACCCAGGAATATCAGACAGCCAAGCAGCTTCAGGGACAGGGGTGTACCAAAGATGTAGAGTGCTTACCTAGCATGTGCAAAGCCCTGAGTTTAATTTCCAGCAGCACAAAATAGAACAATTAAGAAATTCAAGCAGCCTCATGGGTTGATTTAAAAATATGATGCATTCTCAAAGCTCTGAGGTGTTACCTCATAGGACAGGCATCTACCCAGTCTTTGTTTTTTTTGAGACAAGGTAGTATATAGCCCAGGCCATCCTTGACCTCTTTATGTAGTCCAGGCTGGCCTTGAACTCCTGGCTTAGCCACCCAAGTGCTGGGATTATAGGTATGCACCACCATGCCCAGCTTTTTCTTTCTTTTTTTTTTTTTTTTTTGACAGGATCCCACTATGTCATTCAGGCTGGCCGTGAACTCACTATGTAGTCAGGCTTGCCTTGAACTCAGAGCGATCCTCCTGCCTTGGCCTCCATTCTGAATGCTGGGATTACAGGTGTGCACCACCATGCCTGGCTCTACCCAGTCTTAATAAGATTTCCAATCAGTGTGAACCTATGTGTACTCCCCAGGTTAACATGATAAATCTGACAGGCACTGGGATAGTTAAGAGCCAAAAAGACAGACGCCACAAGTGCTGGGAGGACGTGCAGAAAACAACCCCCATGTACTGCTGGTGGGACTGTGAAATGGGGCAGGTGGTCTGGACAACAGCTCTATCAGTCCTGCAAATGTGCACACAAAACAACCATGGGAGATACAATCTTCTAGGAATACACAGCCAGGACAGCACAGAACACAGGGCCACACAAAAACCTGCAGATGAGTGTTCATGGCAGCATTATTCCTAACAGTCAAAAAATAGAAACAACCCAACCTTCTAACAACTTATGGACAGACAAAATGTGGCATATCCATACAGTAAAAAGAGCTAGAAATACAGCTTAGGATTATTATGGCTCATATCTAGCTGTCCCCCCACAGCCTTGTGAGATCACCAGCGGGGCTTCTGAAAGGTGACTGGGTTATAGGGTGACTGATGAGGAGGCTGGGAGAGAGGGGTCACTGGTAGGTGTGACCCGAAGGGTGCGTCTCCCTCCCCGACCCAAGGGCTCCGTGTCACTCACTCTGCTTCCTAACCACCATACAGTGGGCAGCTTGCCTCCACCATACTGCTCTGCGGTCCACTCTGCCTTGGAGCCCGCCAACTATGGAACCAAAACAACCCTTTCCTTCTTTTAGTTGTGGGTGTCAGGTGATTGTGTCCCAGCAATGAGGAAGTGACTAAGACAGACTTTGGTACTGAGGGTGGGGTCACTGTTGTGATGCTGTCTGAGCATGTGGTGTAGGGTCCTTTCAAACTGGTTTATGGAAAGAGTTTGGAAAGGTTTAAAACGCCAGGTGGAAAAGAAGCCCAAGGATGCTATAAGCCAAGCCTGATGGGCTATACTGGTCAAAGCTCAGAAGACCAGAATGCAGATAGAACTGCAGACTGCACAGACCAGGCTCAGGAAGTTTCAGTTGAGAAGCACTCCATTGGCAACTGAATTCGAAATGATGTGGTTATACTCTGGCAAAAAAATTTGTCTACATTTTGCTCACATCCTAAGACTTTGTGGGAGACTGAAATTAAGGGCAGCACACTAATTAATCTGGCACAGAAAATTTCAAGGCCACCCAACATTGGAGCTGTGTCATGGATACTGCTGGGACTTTTAGCCAGCTTTATACTGAAAACTAAGAGCAAAATGCTCATTTAAAATGTTTTCAGTTTTGCCAGAATGAAATAGTCTCTAAAGATAGAACAGAGGAGAATTAGGTTCCTGAAAAGATTAGCCTTTTTTTTGGTACCAGGAATCAAACTCAGGAAGGATTAGCTTTAAGATGAAGCCAAGTGTTCTGGATCAACATAATAGGAAGAGTGGCTTAAACACATGTTAGGAATCAGCAAGACTCCCCTTTGCATAAGCTTGAGGATGAAAAGCTGTAAAGTTTTCATTTAAGAAGACTGCCCTGGGGTACCCTGAAGGGCTGCACAGGGAATTGGTTCCCTGGAAATCATTTCACAGCGCTCAACTATCCAGGCACTCTGAAGCCTCTGCAGTCATGATACAAGGGAGCCTGGCTACTGCTTGAGGTGGTGGGTAGACCCTGCTGTCATTCATGTGGTGCCAATTCTATAGGCATGCAGAATGCAAGAGTTGTGAAGTCAGGAAGACACCAACCCAGATTTCAGAAAAAGGCCTAGGTTGCCAAGCAGTGTGCCCCTGACTGCAGTTTGTAAAAACTAAGAGTGTGAAGCTGCAAGTGCAGTGGAGATCCCAATAAATTGGGAAAGCCAGGAATGTGGAATGTCTAAGGAAAGCATCAAAGAGTGAGCAAAGTCAGACCCAAAGAAAAGCTATGAGAGTACAAGCAATGGCAGCGCCATAGGGGCGGGGCTCCCCATGCCCTCTGGAGCTCACATCTCATCACAACTTGCCCCAAGTGCTGGACATGGAACTAGAGGATTTAATGTTTGTTCTGATGGGTTCCAGTTTTGTTTTGGTTCCACTAGTTTCCATCCCATTATTTCTACCCTTTGGAACAGGAATGCTTATTTTGTGCCACTGCACATCAGCAATGTCTAACTTCTTTTTGATTTTTACAAGGGCTCACAGCTAAGAATTTGCCTTATGTCTCTGAGGAGACTGTGGACTTGGACTTTTTAGCAATGGTGGAACAGTAAAAACTTTGGTGACTCTTAGAGATGGACTAAACACATTTTGCAAAAGAAAATGTACATGAGTCTTTTGGGGGCCAGGGACATAATATTATGGTGTGTATCTACAGGTCTCCAGAAAGCCTCAGAGGCAGGGCTTTGGGAGGTGACTGGATGATGGAAGCATTACAGTGACTTCTTATTGGGAGGTAGGGTCTAGTCAGAAGAGCTGGGGCACTGTGAGGGAGACCTGAAAATGGTGCGCCTCCCTTCCGGCCCCTCCCCCTTGCGTCTCTCTGCTCCCTTCCGGCCACCCCTTGAGTCTCTCTGCTCCCTTCCGGCACCCCTGCGTCTCTCTGCTCTCCAGTCACCACACTGTGCGGTACTGTCCTCCACCACACCAGCATGCCATGAAGTCAGCTGCCTATGGACTGAAGTGTGTGCCAGAGTAAGCCACTCGCTCCTGACGTTGTGACCATCAGTGTTTTGTCCCAGCAGCGAGAAAGTGACTGAAGACAATGGTTGAGTGCTTGCCCAGCTCCCAGTCTGCAAAGACTTTGGAGCAGATGAAATTGTTCTTAAATCTACTGCAGTAATCATCACACAACTTGGTATATCCTAACCACCATGGGACTGTATCAAGTTGTTCAATTATACAGTATGTGAGCTATATCTTAACCGAGAACCACCATTGTGGTTCTTTTTTTTTTTTTTTTTTTTTTTGGCGGTACTGGGGATTGAACTCAGGGCCCTGCACCTGCTAGGCAGGCGCTTATTCCACTGAACTATATCCCCAGCCCTGTGAGCTATATCTTAATAAAGCTGTTATTTTTTAAAAAGTGGTAGAGGCAGAAGCTTATATTCAGTGAAATGTATATATAATCCATGTTTTGGATATAATCTTAACTCACAAACTCACTCTTGCCCCTATTATGTAACTAAGTGCTCAGATGTGCCAGGGCCAGGGAATGACTTCCATACCCAGCCAGGCGCTACTACCTCATCAATAGCAGACTCTTCAATCAGCCGTGGGGCATCAGAAGATAACAGGCCATGTGTTGCCATCACAAAGATCTTATATGCACCTCTTTCCTTCAGGGTCTCTGCTGCAGCGAGAAAGGTGTCAACGTCATCGATGATGTCATCCTATCAAATCACAAGCAAAGCATTTGCAAACAGGCATTTGACAACCAGGAAACACAAGGTCTGCTTAAATGTATTGTGATAGGTCTCTGCTCACTTAGCACATGCAGACCACATGGTGGCGTGTCCCTGTCACCAGGACCTCATGGTATTCCTCTAGGTGTCACTCATGAGACCCCTCCCTCATGGCACTTGCCACTGCCAGGGCCGGCTGCCCAGCCTCGGCTCCCTGGGAGGGTGCTGCTTTCCTCCCAGCACCTGACTAACAGGAGTACAGGAGCTTCAGGGACACTTGCCAGGTCTTTTCTTTTTAAATGCATAGAAAAACTGTTAGAAGATGCTTTGTACTCTGGGGTCATAGAGTCATGGCTCTTTCCCCCAATTTTTTCTTATTTATTTTCCTTCTTTTCCAAATTTTCTCCAGTGAATATGTAATAAATATACATTTCACATATATTCTTACAATGGTAAAACCAGTGATGATTATTAAATTGTGTTGTTTTTTTAAAAGACAGAATCTTGGATCTTGCTATGTTGCCTAAGTTCTTCATGAACTCAAGGGCTGAAGGGATCTTCTTGCCTCTACCTCCTGAGTGGCTGGGACTATAGATGAGTATCACTGAGCCCAACTGATTAGCTTTTAATATTCAAATATGTTGTTCAGGGCTTTTCGATGTACAGATCAGATTCCCAGGTTCCCAGGGTTCTTTTAAAAATTCATTATGGTATCAAGCACCATTGTTTATTTTACACATAGAGATTACTTGTTCAAATGTATACCAGAACATTATAATCGGCCTGTCTGTCTATCTATCTTTAAAAATACTACTGATGCTGGGTGTGGTGGCTCACGCCTGTAATCCCAGCACTCAGGAGGCTAAAGCAGGAGTACTGTTTTGAGTTTGAGGCCAGCCAGGGCTACAAAGTGAGCTCAAGACTAGCCTGAACTGCATAGCAAGACCTTGTCTCAAAAATACAAAAATAAAAATAAATAAATAAATAAATAAAAAATACTACTGGTAAGATAGTATAGCAATGCTAGAAAACAGTCTGATAGTTTCTTATGAGACTAAACCTCCAATCATCATCTAAACAATTAAATTTGTAGACATTAAACTGGAGAAATTAAAATTCTATTCATATAAAAACCTACACATAGAAGTACCCAGCAATTTTATTTATTTATGACTCAAACGTCCTTTAAGAAACAGTTAAACTGTGGTATCCCTATGTTATGAATATTGCTCAGCAATTATAAGGAACCAATTATTACCATACAAAACAATGTGGTGTGATCCCAAGGGAATCAGGCTAACTGAAAAAAACTTATAAAGGTAAAAGACTCTACAGTCCATGTACATGAAGTGAGAATTATGGAGACAGAGGACAAATTCATGGCTGGCAGGAGTTGGGTAAATGGAGAGGAGGTGAGTATAGCTATGATGGGGTGACGTGATATGGGTTTGGGTTACCAGATAGCTCTATATCCTTAGTGCAGTGGTGGCAATGTGTATATACACAATACAGACATGCACAAGTTTGCATATGTACACAGGACATGTAACTGGCATTATCTAAATGAGCCGTGTTCAATTCCCAGCACTATACATTAAAAACAAACAAATCATTTAAGATAGTAAATGAGCTCTGTGGCTTGTGGCACTGTGCTGTCCAAGTTGTTACTGTGCCACAGCTTAACCAACAAAGGACATGGGATCAAGAGTATATAGAACCTCCTCACACATCTTTTTCCTACTTCTTGTGACTCTACAATTATTTCAAAATAAAAAAGCATTTTTAAAAATTGCAATTATAATCGAAAGGGGGAACAAGGTGCTACTGAATCTATACCATACTGTTATGTAGACTTTGCCAATTAAAGAATAAATTAATAGACAAGTACTACCCAGTAGGGTAACATGGGAGACAGATTTCTAATTGGAAAAGGTACCAAAATAAAAAAATCACAAAGCACTAGAGAACGGGGGCACCCAGTATGGAGCCTGGGAAACTGTCACCATCACTTTGAAAATATCTTGCTGCACTCAGTGAGGCTATAAATGTGTGGCTCTTCAAACCTAACAACTGCACCCCAAGCACCCAGAAACCCTCACAGGATGCACCACAAAATAGGCAAAAACATATTCAAAGTAGTATTACCTAGAAACAGAAAAATTGTATGTTCAATGCTTGGAGAGAGACAAATCAGCTGTGTGACAGTTATACATGGGATACCATCTAGCAGTAAGAAAGAGTAACAGGCTACTACATGTCACTGTGTGGGAAATCTAAGCAACAGGGTTAAACAAAGAAGTTGCAAAGCACACAGAAGTGTATAAACACAAAAACAAGCAAACTACAATAATATAGCATGTAGGGACACACACACATTCTCATAGTACACTATAAAGTTTTTTTTTTTTTTTTGCGGTACTGGGGATCGAACTCAGGACCCTGCACTTGCTAGGCAAGCGCTTATTCCACTGAGCTATATCCCCAGCCCCCACTATAAAGCTAAGTAAGGACAAGAATAGATGGTCCTGAGGCTGGGGTTGGGTGGAGAAGAGATGAGGAAATGCCTAGGGAACATTGCCAAAGACGTGGTCTCTCAAGTGGAGGAGGGAAATTCATTCTAGATTTCAGGATGCAAACAGCAAGTGAACCCTCTTTGTGCACTGGTTTTACGATACATGAACTGATCTGTTTTGTTTTTCTGCGGTGCTAGGGATGTAACCCAGGGCTTCATGTATGCTAAGCATGTGTTCTCCCACTGAGCTACACATCCCTAGTCCCTGATATATGTTTTAAAAGTTATAATCAACTTTATACTCTACTTCTACTATCATAAAACAATTTCCTACGTTATGATCAACAAACAGATGCACAAAATTTAGTTCAGTAGTTATTGAAATTTTTAAAGAGACCCCCCAAAAAAGGCCTGGGGACCCCAGTCCCAGTGGGCCACATTCTACTGTCACTGTGGTTTGTGGCTGAGGCCTGTACACATTCAATCAATGGCCTGGGGACCATGCTCCTGATGGCCCACATTCCACTGCTGCTGTGGTTCATGGCTGAGGCCCAGAAGAGACAGGTACACTCCATCAACTGCCTGGAGACTCTGGACTTTGGAGGCTCACGATCCACCACCATCATGGTTCATGGCTGAGGCCTGCATGTCCTCAATCAACTGCCTGGGGACCTCCCTTCCAGTGGCCCACATTCTGCCAGCATCGTGGTTCACAATCAACTTCCTGGAGACCTCAGTCCAAGTGGGCCGTGTACCACTGCGACTGCAACTCTCATCTGAGCCATGTGCTCCATCAACTGCTTGGGAATCCCAGACAAGGTGGTGCACCTCCCATCACCACTGTGGGGCAACTCTGACACCTAAAAAAACTAGGGACCCCAGAGACCTTTGGTGAGCTGCCTGGGAAGAGCGAGGCTTGGTACTTCACCTCTGACATCCAAAATGACACGATGAAGGAATACCTCACTGAGAACAAGTTCAGGAGACATCAACATAGGAGAATATGGAAGTCACACATCTGAAATCTCTGAAATAATCATAACTGAAGTAAAGAAACAACTCCATCAGGCCACAGAAGAAATCATGAGAAATAATCTCTCAGGTAAAAAATGAAATGAGAACAACAATGAAAGAATTGCTCTGTACATCTAAAGAAGACATATATGGAAAAATAGATGAGCATAGAAAAATGATGGAAATGTTAAATGAATAATATAGGAAATAATTAGAATGCAAGAAACAGATTGAAAGAGATAGCCGGGAAATCAAGAATTCCATCGAAAGCTGGCAAAACCACTTGAATGGAGCTGAAGATAGACTTTCAGATCTTGAAGACAGCATTGTAGCTAATGATCACAAAAGGAAAGATCTCTAAAAGTAAGGAACCAGGAAATATCAATTCAACAGCTGCAAGATGATGCAAGAAACAATGTAAGACTAACAGGTGTCAATGAAACAGCAGGAGTCAACACAAACGACATAAAAAGACTATTTGCAGAAGTAATAGTAGAAAATTTCCCGAAGAACCTGACATACAAATAAGTGAGGCATAAAGAACTCCAACTAACCATAACTGAACTAAACTACACCCCCACATACAATAATCAATATCTCAGAAACCCAGCAAAAGGACAGAATATTAAAAGCTGTTAGAGAAAAAGAAACTGATCACCTACAAAGGAAAGCCCATCAGAATCACTGCAGATTTCACAAAACAAACCATTAAATCGAGAAAAGCTTGGAATGAAGTATTCCAGGTCCTAAAACAAGACACCTTCCAACCGAGATTGATGTATCCTGCAAAACTATCCTTCAAATTTAATGGAAAAATAAAATATTTCCATGAAAAGAACAACTGAAAAACTTCATGAGCACCCAACCAACCCTATGAAGAGTACTATAAGATATTATAGAATGAGATCAAAATGACCACAATTTCAAAAACAACAATACAAAGGAACCACCTAGCAGAATAAACAAACAAGAGTAAACGTAGTAAACAGCTGGTAAATAACATGACAAACATAAGCCAACACATAACAGTTACAGCCATTAATGTAAATGGCCTCAAATCACCAATCCAAAGAAGCAGACTGGCAGAGTAGATCAAAAAACAAAATCCAACAACAATCCTATATATATGCTATATATAGGAAACACATTTTACTCAAAAGGAAATTCACAAACTGAGAGTCAAAGGATAGAAAAAAATACTCCATGTGACAGGAACCTAGAAAAAAGCAGGGGCAGCTATTCCATTCGCAGACAATGTGAGCTTCAAACCAAGAGTAATCAAAAGAGATAAAGAAGGTCACTATATACTTGTTAGGGGAAAACTTCAAGAGGAAGACATAATAATCATAAATACATATGCATCTAATATGGAAGCATCCAACTATATAAGACCGATCTTGATAGACATGAAAAACTAAATAAAAAATAACACTATTGTAATGGGTGACGTTAACTTCCCATTGACACAGATAGGTCAACTGGACAAAAAGCAAAGAAATAACACAACAAAACTTGTGAACAAATGGGACTTGGTAGACATTTACAGTGTTACTCCCCACAGCATCAGAATACAATTTCTTCTCAGCTACACATGGGACGTTCTCTAAAAGAGACCACATACTAGCGCATAGAACATGCTGAACTAAATGCAAAGGAACTGAAATTATCCCATGCATATTATTGGACCATAGTGCAATGAAATTGGAAATTAATGACAGAAGGAACCACAAAAACTCCATAAGCACATGGAAATTAATAACAGCCTCCTGAACAATCAATGGGTTATAGATAAAATTAAAGAAGAAATTAAACAATATCTATAAACAAATGAAAATGCAAATACACCTTACCAGAATCTCTGGGATGCACTGAAAGCAGTCCTGAGAGGGAAGTTTATAGCAACTCACACATTAGGAAAACAAAAAGAGAACAAATAAATTGCCTAATGCTGCACCTCAAACTTTTAGAAAAAGAGCAAGTCAAGCCCAAAGCCCAAAGAAGGCAGGAAATTATAAAGATCAGGGCAGAAATTAATGCAGCTGAGACAAAGAAAACACTACAAAGAATTAATGAATCAAAAAGTTGGTTCTTTGAAGAATAAATAAAATTGATAAACTCCTAGCCAACCTTAGCAAAAAAAGGAAAGACTCAAATTCATTTAATAAGGAATGAAAAGGGTGAAATCACTACAGAATCTATAGAAATTTGGAAAGTCAATACCTACTTTAAAAATCTTTACTCCCATAGGACGGAAAACACAGAGGAAATGGATAGATTCCTAGATACATATAGATTACCAAAATTGAATCAAGAAGATATAAAAATCCTGAATAACCAATATCAATTAATGAAATTAATGATATTGAAATTAATGAAATGTGATTAAAAACCTAACAACAAAGCAAAGTCCAGGTCCTGATGGATTCACAGCTGAATTCTACAAGACATTTAGAGAAGATTTAATGCCAACACTCTTCAAACTCTTCAATGAAACTGAAAAGGAAGCAATTTTCCCTAACTCATTTCTAGAGGCAAGTGTGATGATACCAAAACCAGAGAAAGACCCAACCAAAAAAGAGAACTATAGGCCAATCTCCCTAATAAACATAGATGTAAAGATACTCAATAAAATAATAGCAAATAGAATGCAGCAAATCAAGATTATATACCGTGATCAAGTGGGATTCATCCCAGGGATGCAGGGGATGGTTCAAAATGTTCAATATTTGCAAATAAATTAATGCAATACACTGTATCAACAGAGCAAAAGACAAAAAACATATGATCATCTCAATAGATGCAGAAAAAGTTTCTGACAAAGTCCAGTACTCATTCATGATAAAAACCCTACAGAAAAGAAGAGATGGTCTTTACCTCAAGTTGATCAAAGCCATCAATGACAAATCAATGGCCAACATCATACTAAATGGAAAAAACTGAAAGCTTTCACTTTAAAATCAGGAACAAGACAAGGATGTTCATTGTCACCACTCCTATTCAACACAGTTCTGGACACATTAGCCAAAGCAATTAGACAAGACAGAGAAAAGGAACAAGGATAGGAAAGGAAGAAGTGAAATTTTCATTATTCGCATATGACATGATACTCTACATGGAAGACTCCAAAAACTCCACCAAAAGACCCCTAGAATTAATCAACAAATTCAGTAGTGTAGCTGGATATAATGTCAATACTCAACAGTCAATAGCATTACTATATACAAACAACAAACACACTGTAAGAAATTAAGGAAACCACACCTTTCACAATAGCAGCCAAAAAAACTAAAATACTTAGGAATCAATCTAACAAAAGAAGTAAAAGATCTATACAGTGAAAATTACAGTACTCTGCAGAAAAGAGATTGAAGAGGATTTCAGAAAATGGAAAGATATTCCTTGCTCATGGATAGGAAGAACGAACCTTGTGAAAATGGCCATACTCCCAAAATTGTTGTGTAAGGGGCGGTGACTTTTAGCACAACATTTTAAGATAGACAAGCCTCAAAATGTGTCTTGAGAAACATCCTGGAGGGGTTGGAAAGAGTTAACTTTGCAGTTCTGACTTTGTCCTGGAATAATTCTCCTTGCCTGAATTGTTAAAGCATATATATCATTATGGCCAGAGCCTGACCTGGTCACATGGTTCAAGGTAAACAACTGTGGCCAGGCCTAGATATTCCAATCTATTACCATGGAAACCAAAAATGTATATAAGGTGAGAACAAAGGCAGTTAAGGGCCACATTCTCTGGTCAGGAATGGGGACAATGACCAGTCCAAATTGGTTCTAAATTAAAATTAATTAAAAACTCCATTTGTTCTGAATGAGTTTTTGGATCCCCTGCGGAGTTCGACCTGGTTTTGATTTTTGCTGCAACAGCTGTACAGATTCAATGCAATCCCAATTGAAACACCATTAGTATACCTCACTGATCTAGAGAAAATATTCCTTAAATTCATCTGAAACCAGAAGAGATACAGAACAGCAAGAACAACAAAGACAAGGCAGGGATCACAATCCCTGCCTTGAAATTGTACTACCAAACTACTGTGATAAAATCAACATGGTATTGGCAAAAAAACAGACCAAAGGTCAGTTGTACAGATTAGAAGATGCAGCCACAACTACAAACATACTCAGCCACCTGATCTTTGGCAAAGGGGCCAAACAAGTTCACTGGAAGAAAGATAGCCTTTTTAATAAATGGTGCTGCAAAAACTGGCTTGCCATATGCCAAAGACTGAAACTAGACCAAAGTCTATCACCATACACCAAGCTAAAGTCAAAATGGATTAAATATCTAAATACTAAAACAGAAGCACTAAATCTACGGGAAGAGAAAGCAGGTGAAAATCTTGAAGACATAGGTAAGCCAGAGAGTTCCTAAACAAAAACCAAACAGCATAAGAAATACTTCAAAGAATCAACAATTGGGATCTCATCTTCCTGAAAAGATTTTGCACATCTAAAGAAATCACCAGCAGAGTAAAAAGAAAACCCACAAATAAGGAAAAAAATTTAGCCTACTGTCCCTCAGACAAAGGACTTCTATCTAGAACATATAAAGAACTTTAAAAAATCAGGCCCCCAAAATTCAAAAACCTAATCCAAAAATGGGTGTCTGAGATGAATATACACTTCTCAGATAAAGAAATACAAATGGCAAATAAATACATCAAGAAGTGCAAATTAAAACAACACTGAGATTCCACCTCACTCCAGAAAGAACGGCTATCATCAAGAAATCGACCAATAACAAATGTTGGAGGGGCTGTGGGGAAAAAGAACACTTTTCCACTGTTCATGGGAATGCAGACTGGTGCAAGCATTGTGGAGATCAGTTTGGAGATTCCTCCATAAAGTAGGATTAGAGGTTCCATTTAACTAGCTATTTCCCTTTTGAGTATTTTTCCAGAAGAATTAAAAACATCATACCACAGCAATGTATGTGCACCCATGTTTATAGCAGTTTATAATAACTAAATTGTGGAAGCAACCCAAATACTCATCAACTGAGCAATGGATAAAAAAGATGTATTTTTATATAATGAAATATTACTCAACTATAAAGAAAAATAAACTCGAGGCTTTTATTGGTAAATGGATGCAACTAGAGACAATATGCATAAGTGAAACAAATCAAACTCACATGTGTAAACATCGTATTGTCTTCCTAGTGTAAGAACCTGAAAGACTAAATAAAATCTAAAAGGGACAACAGATATTGTTAGAGAGAAAGAAACTGCTCAAAAGCATAGGACAACTGAGATGGGGGAAAAGAGAAAAAAAAGGGAAAAAATATGTATACACAAGATACATGTAGGCACAAGTTAAGATAATTGTACTACTAATTTCTGTTGCTTTATTGAAAGGAATAGTTAATATGTAACTGTTTGATCAATATTACATACCTGTATTTGTTTATCTGAGTAACCAATTTGAAGATAATAATATATAATACAACAACCACTGTTAATTTCCTATCACCTGGCTTGAAATTCTGTATTGCTTTGTTTTTGTTGTTTTATGTCTGTGTGTTTGTTAATGTTTTCATTCTTTTATCTTTAAAATAAAAATAAAGGACCAAAAAAGACAAAAAACCTAATAAAAACAATGCACAATTTCAGACAAGAAGATAGGCAATTAACAATGGTTATTATATTGCATATTGTGATCTTCAAAGTGATTGCTGAGATTATCAGGTACATGCATGCAAAACTGATCAAACAATATAAGCACTAATGCTTCCTTTCAATGAATACAAATTAGCAGTACAATTATCTTAGCTATCTTATGTATGTATACATATCTTTTTTTCCCCTTCTTTTCTCTTTTCTCCCTTCTCAGTTGTTCTTTTGTTTTGAGCAGTTTCTTTCCCTTTAACTATGTCTATTTTATCTTTTGGATCTTACTTTTTCAGTTTCTAACAGTAGGGAGACAAAATGATATTTACATATGCAGGTCTCATTTATTTCACTTATGAGTACTGTCTCTAGTTGTGTCCATTTGCCTATAAAACCTTTGAGTTTATCTTTCTTAATAGATGAATAACACTAATTTTTTAATCATTGATATAGCATTTTTCAACTTATGGGACAAAATAAACATCTAGCAACAGGCACTAACTTCTATGAAACTTATCTGGCTACCCACTATCCCCAGGCCTTTTACATGCACATCATTAATACATTAGTAAGTCAGTCAACAGAGTAGCAATGGTACTAAAATTAGTAATAGTAAAAAGGTCTACATACCACAATGATGGCAATCCTTCCTCCAACATCGCCAACGACAGTAATAGGGGGTTTTTCTTTAGGAATCAACACTGGTCAGAATAAAACGCACATACTGAATTTTCTATATTAAAACGCAAAATAAAGCCTTTAAGAAGTGAATATCTAACGATTTAAAGTCCCAATAAACTAGGAAGATAAGAGAATCCCTTAATCTGATACATGGCAACTATGAAAACTTCAAAGCCAATGTGATGTGTAATGGGAGCTTCCCAGAGCCTGGCAGGTCCAAGCCCTACCCCCGTGTCTAGAAGGTGGGGTAGGGTAAAAAAGAATTGTTCTGGAGGCCTAAGATGTGATGCTGTTTGCCTTGTCAGGCTTTGGACTTGATCAGGACCTGCTACTCCTTTCTTCTTGCCTATTTTCCCATTGTCTAGCCCATGCCTATCTGACTATATTTTGGAAGCATGGCTTACAAAAAGTATTTGACTTCACAGGTTCATAGCTACACAGGGAAATTTATTTCAGAATGATGTCTACCGAGTCTCAGCCATATCGGGTTTAGGTGCCACTTAGATAAAAGTGGACTTTTTATTTGATGCTGGAACTAAGGTAAGACTTAACTGGAGTTAAGACTTGGTGCCATGGGATGGAATAAATGTATTGTATGTGTGATGTAGGCATGAATTTTGGGATGGCCAAAGTGAAATGCTATGGTCTAGACAATATATTCCTAACTCATGCTGCCACCCACTGTGGCAATATTACTAGGCAGGTCCTTTAGGAGGCTGTAAGGGCTTTGTCTTCCTGAATGGGATCAGTGACCTGATGAAAGGCAGGAGGGAGTCTTCCACCATGTCAGGACACATTTAAGAGGAACAGGGCCTTACCAAACATGAATCTGTTGGCATCCTGACCCTGGACTTTGTGTCTCCTGAATGGGTAAGTGGTAAACTTCTGTTCATAAATCTCCCAACTCAAGTACTTTGCTATAGCACTTGTATTCTGCCTTAGTCACTCACATTCCACAGATTTCTCATTTACAGATAGCCTTGATTTCTTCACCAGCCTGTGTTATTAGCTGAATTGAATGACACAATACAATTTATCAAGTCCAACCCTCTGTTAAATTGATTAAATCTGTTTAATATTTTGCATTAAATATAACATTATGGCAAACAACCATGGATAAAAAAGCCTTTTTGCTTATTTCAAAGAACAATGAATGAATCAACAAATTCCATGAAATGCCAAATTGGAATCTAAGTGGTTTGAATATCTTCCTATGCCTTGCAGTGGCAGGACAGATTATGTTTAAAGGTTCTAACACTTACAGGCCAGCCTGAGCATGTATGTGACAACCTGGCCAGGAAAGGTATTAACTGGTGTTTTGCTAACTCAAAAAGTAAAAAGGAAAAAAATTTACATTAAAAACAAAGCAAAAACTCCCCATAGTTCAGCTTTATGCCAGAGGGAAGCTGAAAGAGGTGTTGGGCACACTTACTGGGGATCTCCAGGCTGGGGTGGATGGCAGCCACACTCCTGACCATGGGTGGGGAGTGCCGTCCATCCACCAAGTCTGACTCAGCATCCTGCGCTTCACCATGAATCACTGCGATTCCGAGGCGAAGGCGCTCCGCAAAAGACTGTGCCCTAAGGGAAAGAAAGGGTTAGACACAAAAATCCAAGCCCTGTGTAAGGGAGGGTGGGGTGGTAGTGGTGCTGTGTGCAATTTATTTATTTTTTTAGTGCTGTGTACAATTTAAAAGATACAAGTGAAAGATAGCTCCCCCCAAAAACAAGTAGGAAAAAAAAAGAATAAAGTAATTTAAAAATCTTAGAATCCAGGACTAAATATAGAGTTCACATGACAAATACGTCCCTCTGACCATCGGTACCAAAACTCAGTGGCAGCCTGACCTGTTCTGCAATCAGCCTGCTGAGAGCCAGAACCCATTAGGCCTTGGTTTCCTCTCTTGTACTGCTAAACTACCTACCTGTGAGAACCAACTACATACAGTGCACAAAATATTTGGAAAGTAGGATGCATTAATTTTAAAATAATTTTATGGAAGTATAAGTAATATAGGAAACTACGTACTTGAAAGGCATAATTTTTTAAGTTCTGATATGCGTATATGCCCATAAAGCATTACCACAGTTAAGACAACAGCTATCACTGCCGAGTGTATTCCTGTGCCCCTTTGAAATTTTTCTGTCCAGCCCCGGGCAACCACTGATTTGCTTTTAATCAGTTTTATCTTTTCTAGAATCTCATGTAAGTAGAATCACAAGATATGGGTTCTTTTTTATGTGAATTCTTCCCTTCAACATAGTGTTTTGGAGAGTCATCCATGTTTTACTATCAATAGTTCATTTCTATGTACAATTCTACTCTTTGAATTTATTGAAGTTTATCCATATCCAATTTGATAGTTTTTTTTTTTTTTTTGGTATCAGGAATTGAACTCAGGACCTTGCAGTTGCCAGGCAGATGCTCTGCTGCTGATCTATATTCCTCGGCCCAGTTTTGGTTTTTGTAAATATATTATATATAGATCTCTGTATGAGAATGCTTTTCTTTCTCCTGGGTTAAAAGAGTGGAATGGCTGCATCACAATAGCAGGGATGTATTTAACTTTAAAAAAACCCAAACTTGTTTCCATAGTCATTATACCACATTATATTCCTGGGAGCAATGTGAGAGTTCTGGTTCCCTCACATCCCCATTTGGTATGGTCATTAAAATATGATCCACTCTGAAGGTGTACAGTGACATTTCAGGGTAGTTTTAATTTGGATTTTCCTAAAGATGTTGAGCAACTTGTCATGTTTATTTGCCAACCATAGGCAGTCTTTCTTAAAAGATCTGTTTATCTGCGACCAGTTTAACTGGGTTATTTCCTCTCTTAGGAAGTTTTGAGAACTCTTTATAAATGCTGAATACAATTTCTTTATCATACATATGCTCTACAATAACTTCTTCCAATTGCTGTCTTTTCCTTTCATTCTCTGAATGACTTTTGGAGAAGTCCAACTGACCAATTTATTTCTCTTATGAACTATGCTTTTGTCATAAAGAATCTTTGCTTAGGGGTTGGAGATGTAGGTTAGTAGGGAGCACTTGCCATCATGCCATGAGCACTACAAAACAAAAATACTATTTTACCTAGCTCAACATTAATTTTATATGTTTTACATTTTATCATTTAAGTTGATTTTTGTGTGTGTGCTGTGAAATACGGCTCAATCTTCTTTATTTTTGCACATGAATATCCAATTATCTAGCACCATTTCTTTATGTTTTGTTTTTGTTTGAGACCTGCTCTTGTTTTGTAGTTCAGGCTGGCTTTGAATTCTCTCTGTAGTCCAGGCTGGTCTTGACGTCATGCAGATCTATGTGGCTCAGCC
Source organism: Dinomys branickii (assembly GCA_004027595.1). NCBI lineage: Eukaryota > Metazoa > Chordata > Mammalia > Rodentia > Dinomyidae > Dinomys > Dinomys branickii. The sequence goes on along the minus strand of PVLD010012638.1, from coordinate 10,073 downwards.
TCCTGAGTGCTGGGATTATAGACATGTGCCACCACGCCTGGCTAACATCATTTCTTTAAAATCTCCAAAAAATAAAGTTAAGGAGGGCAGTGTAGTCTCTGAGGCACTGCAGAGACCTCCACCCCAGACAGTTCTTCCTCCTTGGTCCTCTCCCCTTCTGCCCTGGAGTGTCCTCGCCTCCTATGCCTGTTGCATCGGACATTGTGGGATGAGGTGAGAGCAGGCCGGGGGAGGGTGGCCACACCGAGGAGCCACAGTCTCTGCCAAGATGATAGACATACTGACAACAACTGACTCCCAGAAACTGCTACACCAGCTAAACACCCTGTTGGAACAGGAGGCAAGATGTCAGCCAAAGATCTGCCTCTTGAATTGAATCTGCATAATGGCCTCCGAATAACTGTGAGACTAAGGGACTCTAAAGTAAAAGATCTAAGTCTTACTCAGTTCTTTGGCTTTGATAGAGACATTTTTCCTAACTGTGAATTTACTGGACAGATTCCTGTCTAAAATGAAGGTACAACCCAAGCACCCTGGTTGTGTTGGACTGAGCTGCTTTTATTTGGCTGTAAAATCAATAGAAGAGGAAAAGAAATGTCCCACTGGCAACTGACTTGATCTGAATAAATCAGTATAGGTTCACGGTTTCAGATTAGATGAGAATGGAAAAGACTACGTTGGAGAAGGTGTGTTGGAAAGTCAAAGCTCCCACTGCTTTTCAGTTTTTACAATTCTATTATTCACTCATTCAAGAGAACTTGCCATTTGAAAGGAAAAATAGCCTACATTTTGAAAGACTGGAAGCTCAGCTTAAGGCATGTCACCGCAGGATCATATTTTCTAAAGCAAAGCCTTCTGTGTTGGCCTTATCATTGCATTGGAGATCCAAGCACAGAAATGTGTGGAGTTAACAGAAGGAGTAGAGTGTCTTTAAAAACATTCCAAGATAAATGGCAGAGCTCTGACCTTCTGGCAAGAGCTTGTATCCAAGTGTCTTACTGCATATTCATCAAACAAGTGTCCCAAGCCAAATGTTCAGAAGTTGAAGTGGACTGTTTCTGGGCATAGTGCACAGCAAATGAAGCATCATTACTATAGAATAACTCACCTTCCAACAATCCCTGCAACGGTTCCTTAATTGGTAAATCTGTATGTTTTTCTCTGTTTTTTTTTTTTTTTTGCGGTACTGGGGATTGAACTCAGGACCTTGCGCTTGCCAGGCAGGTGCTTATCAGGCAGGCGCTTATTCCAACAAGCTGTATCCCCGGTCTCTGTATGTTTTTCTCTGTATAGAAAAAATTGTCTAATTTTTTTCTACAAATGAAGTTCTGAAATAGTATCTTCAAAATAAATCATCTGGACTTGGAATAGCAAAAGGAAAAAAAACATCACTAGTCAGCTCACATTTGAAGGTATTTACAATAAATAAGGCACCATAAGGAAAGGAGTTAACCAACCTCTGATATATATGTTAACAACTTCATTAAATTAGCAGTTTAGAAAACAACATCCTCTTTAATAACCTGAATTTTAAAAGTAGCCTTGAAGTAGTGGTTTTTTAATTGCACATTTTGCTATACATAGCCCCATGCTCTAGCTCATTTAAAGTTATAACAGGACCAAAAGTTTGATCTATGCATGAACTAATTTGAGACTTTTGGCTTATAAGCAGAATTATTATGAACTTGAATATTATACCTAAAGAAAAAGTAATACAGAGCAGATCTGTTGAGTTTCTGAAAAATGCCAATATGTATCAACATACTCCTATTGCAATCAGAATAGTACAAAGTAATTATTTTCTATATGTTCTTGCTGTCTAAATTTTATTAGCTTACAATAATCATTTGTCTTTTCATACTCAAAACTAAATGTCAACATTTAACACATCTACATATGATTATGAAACTTAGGTATGAAAAATTTACTTTTAATAGCTAGTCGTATTTAGATCAGCTTTTAATAAGTTAGGATTTTGGGTTCTTTACATAAAATAGTATTATTTCAGCAACAAAAAACATTTCTTCGAAGCCTTTCCATAATGGATTTTAAGTTATGAAGCCTCAAAACATCACAACTAGATTAGTATGATGTTCTCCAACTTGGTAAAACTGCCTAATATAATGCTACAGTAGGAATAGTTAGATTTGAATTCATCTGTAAAGCTAGAGGCATAGATGTGAAATACTTAATACAAAAAAATTTAACAAATAAAATAAAATCTCCATTGCGTTACCTTTTGCATTTGTGTTGAAAATCAGCTTCTATCTATGCAAGGGTGTGTCTTGGGAATCTTCACCCCCATCACCTCTCTTGCCTGCCCTCTTCCCTAGTTTCACGTTTTGTGATGTTTCAATGCATACAATGCATTTTGTTCATTATCTATCCTGCCCTAACACACTCCCCTCTTATTTCCTCCCTCCCTTTAAAGAAAGTATCCTTTCTACTTTCTGGTCACCTTTTTTAGAGTGCACATATTACGGGGAACATTGATATTCAAGTCTGGCTTATTTTGCTCAACGTGATGGGTCTTTAGATCCACTTAATTTCTTGTGACAGAATTTTATGGTTGCACTAAGTACTCCATTGGCTGAATTAATACTCCATTATGTATAGAGGCCACATTTTCTTCATCCATTCATCTTCTGACAGGTGCCAGGGCTGGTTCGATGTCTTTGGAATCTGAATTGTGTGCAGGTATTTCTATGGTATGCTGACTTTAAATGCTCTGGGTATACACCAAGGAATGGTATAGCTGGATCAAATGGTAGTGCTATCTTAGTTTTGTAAAGGGGAGGTCTTTTTAGCTCACATATTTTTAGTTTTTTTTTTGAGGAATTCCCCTAGTGGCTGTACTAATTTAGATTCCTGTCAGCAGTATAAAAGGATTCCTTTTTCCCTATATCCTTGCCAGCATTTATTGTTTCTTGTTTTCTTGATGACAGCCATTCTAACTACAGTGAGACAGAATCTCAGTGTGGATTTCATTTGCATTTCCCCATTTATTCATTTAAAAAAAAAAGTTAAACTAAGCTCACACTCTTGGGAAGATTCCAAATGGTCATGATACATTAACCTTTTATATACTGTTGGATTTGATTTGCCAAAATGCTGCTTTGGATTCTATGTCCATGTCTGTAAGGGACACTGGTCTGCGGGTTTCTCGTATGTCTGTCCCTCTTTTTGCTATTAGGGTAATGAGATCCCTGAGAACGAGTACAAAAGTATTCTTTAATTTTCTGGAGTTTATGCAGGGTTATTACTATTTTATACTATTTTATATATATATATATATATATATATATATATATATATATTTTTTTTTTTTTTTAATTTTTGAGACAGGGTCTTACTAAGTTGTCTAGGCTGGGCTTCACTTGCAACCCTGCCTGAGCCTCTCAGAGTGTCAGGATTATAGGTATGTGCCACTGCACTTAACATAAGTATTATTTTTTTCTTAAATGTTTGGTAGAATTCACCACTGAATTTTTTCTGGGAGATCTTGAGGGTGTAACTCAGTAGTGTAACATGTGAAACCCTTGGTTTGATCACAAACACTGCAAATAAAAAACTTGGATGTTTTCCTCTGTGGGAAGGTTTACAACTTCATTTCCTTAATAGACACAAGGCTATTCAGGTTACCTAGTTCTTCCTGAATTAGCCTTGGTAACTTTGTGTCTTTTCAGCAGTTTGCCCACTTCATCTACATTGTGGAATTTATTGGAATAAGGCATTATCACATTCCCTTATTACCATTTTACTGTCTGTAGAATTTGTGGTGATGTCCGGTACTAGTCACTTGTGTCTTCTTTCCCCCCGACCAGTCAGGATAAAGTCTTACTGATTTTACTCTTACGAGAACTGGGTTTCAGCTTTGCTTTTCTACACTGCTTTTCATTTTCTATTTCATTCATTTATGCTTTAATCTTTATTATTTCTTCTCTTAGCTTACTTTGGGATTTTATTTGTATACTTGCCTTTGTGATGCTGAGGACTGAACCCAGATGCTCGAGTATGCTAGGCAAGTGCTCTTCCGCCAAGCTACACCACAGCCTCACTTCCATTTACTGTGCTCTTCTTTTCCTAGTGTCTAGAGGGTGAGCGCTGAGATCATTCCCTGGGCTGAGGTGTTCTTTTCTAGTCAAAGTGTTCAGTTCTACAGATTTCTCCCCACAGAGTTGAACAGCAGATCACAAATTCTGACGCATGTTTTCATTTTCATTTGGTTCTAAACACTTCCTAAGTTTCTTTTTGATTTCTTCTTTGATCCACTGGTTATCTATAAATGTGTTGTTTAGCTACTAGTTATTTAGGATTTATACTTCTATTATGAGAATTACTATTTCAGTGGATCAGACAGCCTATTTTCTATGACTTAATTAGTTTTAAATATGAGGTTTGTTTTATGGCATAGAATATGGCCTATCTTAGTAATTGTGTGTACTCAAAAAGAATGAATACTGTCCACAGGTGGTGTTCCAAACTGTCGATGTGATTTTAACAGTTTTTCCATTAAACCGTTACAGGAGACATATCCAAGGCATTTACAGGACACAACGACCAGGGTCCCTGGGAATTTCCTCCATGGACCATACAACTATAGAAAGCTTTGCAAAATCAATCAGGCTCCAGAGGACTTGCACTGATACTTTAAGAAGTTTAAACCCATGTTTAAATCCTTCTGCTTCAAGAAACACTTTCATAAAGTTGTATTTTTATTTCTTTCAGTAGAAAACATTAAAGTATTACTACATGACATGTAGTTTAACTCTTCTGTAGTATTTTAAAAAATCTTGGGCTGGGCATAAGGCTCAGTGGTAGAGTGCCTGCTTAACATTCACAGGGCCCTGGGTTCAACCATCCCCAGTACTCCAAAAGTTTAAAAAAAATTTTTTTTTAGATAGGGTCTTGCTTTATAGTGCAGGTTGGCCTCAAACTCAAGAGATCCTCCTGCTTCAGCATCCCAAGTACCGGGATTACAGGTGTGCACCACTATGCTGGGCTTAAAAAATAAAATTTTAAATTATAATCTCAAATGCATTCCACCTGATCCTATCTATAAGGTATCTTAATTTATATCTCTAAGGAAAAGATGATGTCTTCATAGGAGCAGCACTGTACAACATAAACACAAAGAAGTGTATCTGTGTGTGTATATGTGTGTGTGTGTGTGTGTATGTGTGTGTGTGTGTGTTATTTGTATGTAGGGAAGAAAGAGTCATAAAGAGGGAGGACATTTTAATAAAAAGTTACAAAATATTCCCAAATTTAAGATTTAGTATTCAGGGGCTACAGGTGCAGCTTAGTGGTAGAGCACCTGCCTAACATGCTCGAGACCCTGGGTTTTATCCTCAGCACAACCAACACACCCAAAAAATATTTAGTAGTATTCATCCAACTTTAAATGCTTCCTTACAAAAATGCAAAAGTTAAAAGAAATTCTCAGAGAGTAAAACTCACATAAATACAATGGCAGACTTCAGTAAAGTATGGTATCACTTAAGACTAGCTCCTTCCTCCTTCCCCTTCAAGACTGGCTTTGCAAACAGAAGTCTTCACAAACTCCAACCAAAGCCGACACCCTCGAGCCAGAGGACCAAGAAGAGGGCAGTTCAGTGAACCAGAAGACTTAAAAGAACCTCCCCACTCTAGCCAAACACACAGGAAAACCACAGTGGTATCTCCCTGACACCAGCAGAAGCCAAGGGCAGCTTGGACTTCTATGCTTGCCAGGCTATGATCAGGTGCTTGATCCCTGGCAGTTGGTGTGAGAAGATCAAGCAAAGAACGGGGACTTTCACCCCTCTGTTGGAGGCAGTGAGTGACCCCCGCCCCCACCAGTGTCAACAGAGGTGGAAAAAATGGACTTCCACCCCTAATCCAGCAAGACAAGCTGGCTTCCCTTTTCCATGGGACTCCTGGGGAGGGTACTCTTGTCTGGTAGTAACAAGACCACCCCGTTGTGTCAGAGGAGGGGTTGGGGAGGTGGGGCTTCCACTTCCTCCCCAAAGCACCTTCAGCCCCTTGGGTTAACACAGGCCTTTGGGGCCACGCTCACTGAACAGCAATGAGGCCCCCACTACTACTTCCTCTGTCAGAGTCGTAAGAAATCAGCAAAAATAGATTTAAGTAAAACACACAGACTTAGCCTCAATACCCAAATGTCCAGACTTCACTTCAAAATCATTCACCATATCAGAAATCAGGAAAACCAACATGAATGAAAAAAGCTAATTAACACTAAGATGACAGACACATTAAAATCACATAAAGGAGATTTTAGAACAATCACTAGAAAAATGCAAGAAGGAGCAATTATGAACATGCTTGAAAAAAATGAAAACAATAGGCTATGCCAAAAAAAGGCCTTAGCAAAGAAACAGAAAATATTAAAAAGAACCAAATGGTAGTGGCAGGACTTAAAGATATAGTAACCAGACGGCATAGGTGTAGCTCAGTAGTAAAGCACACGCTTAGCATCCTTGCGGTCCTGGGTGCTAACAGACAAACAAATGAAATAATTAAATTAAAAAGCTGTTTTGATATTAACTCAGCGGCAGTTATTGTTCCCAGTAGCTACCACAGGCTCCGGCAAAAGGAGAGTCTCCAGGATCTTTGAATGAAATCCAGAGTGCAGTGCTGAAACAGGCTACCATGTGGATGTACCCAGAGGACAGCATGCTAGGTGAAGAGGCCACAGAGGTAAGACTCCATTTACACGAGACACTCAGAACAGGCCAATCAGCAAGACAGAGAACAGAGGGGTGGCTGCCAAAGGTGAGAGGGAGAAGGGACAGTGGGTGATATGTAATGGGTATGGGTATTTGGTGATATGACTAGTAGAAACATGGTGGTTTAACAACACTGTAACACACTAAATGCCAGTGAACTGTAAATTTTAAAATGATTGTATTCTGCTTTCTATATCCAATCCAATCTGTACACCTCAGGTGCTTCAGTTTTGTGAAATGTTACCCTTTAACACATACAAACAAGGGGCTTCTCAGCTAGATACAATTCTGTTAATAAATTACTGAGTCATTTGCCTAAGAGGCAGCAAACAACTACAAAGTATATCTATCAGTATTTTATGCCCACATTTGAGGACTAATAAGCCCATGGAGAAGTAAGGGATGTGGGGTGTGGTATGCCTAGATGAGCTGGCTGTGGTCTAGAAATATGATTGGCAGGGACTAAAAAGTTATGTAATAAGTGAAGTTGGCAGGGTAATCTTTGTGTGTGTGTGATACTGGGGTTTGAACCCAGGGCCTTATTTTAAATTATATTCTGAGTCAGGGTCTTGCTAAGCCACTGAATTGTCTAAGCTGGGCACAACCTTGTGAGCCTCCTATTTCAGTCTCTCAGAGTGCTGGGATTATAAGCATGGGCTATCACGCCTAGTTAGGATAATCTTAAAATCAGTCCATGGAAAAGAAATAAGGGCTACCAGGGTGAACACTGGGAACTCAACTGGGGGTATTGTCCTTAAAAGCAGATCCAAGGTGAGGTCATGAGGTCCCACCTACCTCTTGGCTGAGGCTGGAGACTTGGCCACAATGACAGCATTCCTGTAATCTGGGATCTGTGACAGACAAGAGATCAGGGATTATGACCGTGTCTCTTAAGAGGCTATTTCAACAATCCATAACAAGGAATATTCCACATATTGTCACCTGGTTTTGCAAAAAAAAAAAAAAAAAAGAGGAAGATCAAAGTATAATTTTTCCTTTGGAAATTGAAGAAATGCCTACCTAGGAAAAAGTACTACAAAAATATGAGACATACAATTTTTTAAATAAAGAAGAAAGGATAATCAGTGATTAGGTTATATGTCTTGCCCAGTAAATACTGATAATTCAGTGTAAAGATGCTTTGATAGTAGCTAGAAAGTCCTCTCGTGAATCCCAATTCCATGTAATTTCAAGGTACAAGGACCATATTCATCCAAACTAAATCCATGGTAATTGTCGAAGTCCAAATCAGTATGGTCCAAACAGATGACCAAACGTATCAGTCATGACATGCTGAAGATATCAATCTGCCGTGCTACTTTTAAAAAGATGTTACATACCAGCCCTTAGAAAAGAACAACTACAGTATCTAATGCTTTTGGGTCTTTTAGAAAAGTTAAGTAATCTGTGCTACTGGCAAGTAAGGTAAAAAATGCACATTACCAAGATAGAGAGAATACAGAAGATACTTGTAAACTGAGCACTGGTTTATTTCTGGCTTCATCTTGGTTGGAGGTGGAAAAGCATATATGCTCACAGCGGACTGCCTGGCTCCACCCCATCGCCATGCTATGGGTGGGGGCAGGTCCAGTCCGTGAGGTGCCCTCAGCGGGGCCCACCGTGGAACAGCCACAGGGCATGCGCCCCTGTCGGGGTGCCCTCGGTGACCCGTTTGGCTCTGTCCCGTTGCCTTGATGCCAGAAGCCCTTTCTTCTCCTCCCACCTCCTCCTGATCTCCAGCATTACCGTTCCCCACCCCTTGCAGCTGGGCACCAGACGAACTTATGATGCTTGGTATAAGGACTTGAAATCTCCCTGGCCCATTCTCACTGTGTTAGTTCAGGGTATGAATTGAGTCTAAAGATTAATTCTAGAATAGAGTTGGAGGATTTTTCTCAGGTCTGCTGTATGGAGTATGTTGTTGTTTTCCAGACTCCCAGTCTGCTGCTTTTCATCTAATCCGTCACTATGGGTTCATGCAAGGTTCGTTTGTGCTAGCTGTAAGGAAACCCTCTTGGTGCTCACATTAATAGTTCGGGGTGAGTCCTGAAGTCCATGGGTTCAACCCATTGTTGCTAGGAACAGGAGGCGCTTGCCCAAGCCACCGAGACTCAAGGTGCTCCCAGAGAGTTCAGGGCGGGAGCTGAGTCCTGGCAACCCAGCTCATGCCTCCTGCCTGATGTTGGAGTAAGAAGGGCATGGAGCCACGCAATCCACCTCCATCTGCATCTCCCTCCAGTTGCGGCACTGGAGCCCGTCTGCTCCTTGGCCGGATCCCTGGGAGCCACCGCAGCTCGCCACCCAGGTTCCCCACTGCTCTCCACTGGTAGCCGCTCACCCAGCAGAGGCATGGGGCCACTGCCTCAAGGCAGGTGCAGAGCTGGGCGTGGTGGGCTGTGTACTAGTTGCATTGATTCTCTCCAGGCACTGATTAGGAAGGTTGCTGCAGTGTGGGGACTCTGCCCCAGTGGCTGTCTTAACTTCTCATCCTCACAGGGGGTTTGACAACTGCTCCTGACTGCCATTGCCTCTTTTCCTTGCTGCGCCCTCCCCTCTCTGGCCCTGGACCAGCTCTCGGAACTCTACTCTCCCCTGGCTGAGTTGGAAAGCTTCCATGAGCATGGGTCTCCAAAGCTGAAGCTGCGAATGCTGGAATGAGGGCGTGGGCCAAGAGTGTGCTTGCAGGGGCGACCTCCTCCCTCTCCGTCTCCGTCTCCTCTCCCTCCGACTGCACCATGGCAGATCTCTGATCCCCTCCTCCAGAGGAGGTTTTGCTTAGTCTTTCCGAGGGTTTTAGTTCCCATTTCAGATCCTTCCAGAGTTCAGGATACCCACCTCTTTCCCTTCTGTCCTTCACATGTTGCTATATTCCTATATTCCTTTGTCTGAGTGGCATTCCTCCGGGAGGTTCTCTCTCTGCTGCCTACCCGGTCACCATCTTGAAGTCCTCTGGACTGCTGCTTTTCATCTAATTTATTGCTATGGGTTCATACAAGGTTCATATATGCAAGCAGTATGGAGACTCTCTTGGTGCTCGTATTAGTAGTTTGGGGTGAGTCCTGAAGCCTGTGGACTCGTCCCATTGCTGTCAGGAACAGGTGGTGATTGCGCAGGCTGCAAGGCTCAAGGTGCTCACAGAGGGAGTTCAGGGTGGGAGCCGAAGCCCAGTAACTCAGTTCATGCTTCCTGCTTGATGCTGGAGTGAGAAGGGCGTGGTGTCGTGTGAGCCACCTCCATCTGCAGCTCTCTCTTGCTGTTGTGCTCCAGTTCCCGTTTGTTCCTTGGCTGGATCCCTGGGAGTTGCTGTGGCTCTGATGTGGGTGCCGATGCACCCCACCGCTC